>BCLH01002080.1:34027-60937 GCA_001602315.1 Zoysia pacifica
GCTGTGGCCCCGCTCCTGGGGCTCGCGGCCGGCGGATCCCGACCGCGCGCTGCGCAGCAGCCGTCCGCCGAGCGCAGCTACTCGTGCCGATCTTCGATCGGTGCTTCCTGCCGTGCCGGCCCTGCCTCGCGGGCAACCCGGTGTTCTTCGTCGCCGACGACCGCGTCTTCTGCTGCGAAGTCGACGTGCTCCACTTTTTCACCGGCCGCGACTCCTCCTTCCAGTTCCAGCTGCCGCGTTACTCGTCTATGGCGCTGGCGGCAGCGGCGGCGGATCCGTCTCTCGGAGGCGACGCCGCGCCGTTCACGCGCTGCCGCAGCCTCGACGCTACGTGCGGTGGGATGGCCCCGCCGTGCTGGATCGAGTTCTGGAGCGACGCCGCGTCCGACCGCCGCCGCCGTGACTCGTCCTCGTCCGAAGCGTCCACCGCGTCGTCGTCGTCGTCCGGGTGCGCGTCGCCGCCCAGGCGGACCCCGCGCTGGGTCTACAGCTACCTGGACAGGCTCGCCTCCGTTATGCGGCACGGCGGGTGGAGGACGCGGCGGTCGACTCCGACACTGTGTGCTCGACGCGCTGGTGCTCAAGGCCGACCGCTGCTCCGTCGCGCTCCGACGCGCTGGGTGGAGCTCTGAGGACGTGTCGGACGCGTTCGGCCTCGACAGTGTCCGGCGGTGCAGGGAGCGGCCCTGGTCCGCCGTGCGTAGACCCCCGGAGATCGCCGTCAAGGTCGAGCAACTCGCACAGTCCGTGGCATGGCCTGGGTTGTGCCTTGGGCCGGTCTGACCCGTCGTGCCGGGCCGTGCTTGGGCCAGTCCAAAAGTACCGGGCCTCAAGCCGGCCCAGTTGGCCAGCTATATGTGGAGCCAAACCGTACTGGACGGCGGCGAGACAAGCAGAGACTACAAAAAATTGTGTCTAGTATTATACAGTATTTCCTAGTTAATCAGTTCGGTCTTATGACATGGGCCAAAGCTTCAGATTGATCCTAAAAGCCTCCCAACATCCAATCGAAATTGTCACCATGCTTACGGGGTTCAGACTACATGTGTGCATCAACTCAACTGCTAATTGACGCGTTCTGTTTTTTTTTTTTTTTTGACCTCCCACGAATACATCTTTGTTCAGTCTTATAACAAGATCCAAGCTTAGAATTTGTACGCTAAATCTTACAAGTTCACCTTAAACTGTCAACAGACCACTCCCAAACTTCCAAAATGGAACGCTGAAAACCTTAAGCAAATTCATTTATTCCATGAACCCTGGATTCAGACTACAGTTCTAAAAACTTACAGATTTCTACCAAAATAAAATCATTTGTTCCAGTGAGCTGCAAGACACTCCAAAACATATCCTAGACAATGCAATCAAGAGCCAAACATTCATTTATCTGAAACCGTACTCCAGAGTTACTAGGACCATCAGTTATCAAGGTATGTAAAGACTATGGGGGCCTAGGGGGACAAAAAAAAAAACAACTTGCAGGACTATGAATCAAAGAAGTATAGTTACAGGACAGGTTAAACACTGGTACATTCAGCTCTGTTGATCACTAATATACAACAGATACTTGGGTTTTCCAAATCCTGACTATCTGTACAAGTACCATAATGTTAACTCTTGTCAAGTCTGATGATCAACAGCTCTTATTACCAGGGACCTGTCAATGTTCGCCGCAGGCAGCGTTTCTTTTGTGCATGGGGATTGCTGACTGCATCCAGGACCTGTCAGAGGCAATCAGTTTTGCAATCATTTACCTTAACAAGATGACAAAAATCACATTCATAATGGATTTGGGAAGAATAAAGGATAAATACAAATTTACAGCATAAATATAAAAAGTCAATTCCACAACACAGAGCGGGAACCATTCTGTCAGCTATGTATGGATAATGTGGCTTGCACACTTGCTGGTGCAATGCATACAACATCGATACCATCTTACCTATTGTTCACAACTGAACTCAGCAACGAGCCAATACATTACAAGAAAAACAACTAGGTTAATCTCAAAAGGATGAAAAAGAAGAAGAGTTGATCTAATCAATGTAATAACACTACCATCCATGGCACTACAAAATGAGTTTCTACAGCTATGGATTCTTGAAGAAAAGTTATTTCCAGAGGAAAGGTTATAATCTTGAACAAAGCAACCATTTCATAGCTGCATAATCTTCAACTTTCTGGAAGCTTTTCTTTCTGTGTGAAAACTATATCTTTTACATATAGTATAAAAAGGGAGAACCCAATTGTCAAACAGCTGCATTTGTGGCATCCCAAATCTTGAAATACACTGTGCTATATACTTTATTTCCTATACAAAGTTGAAAACCAACAGCATTTCAGTTCATGTAGCAATGATTCGCTCATATAATTTTTAAGAATATATCTCATTCTAAATCATTGTGTGATTTTTCTCTGTACCATGAGTCCAAGTTTTTGAGAGAAATGTCAGTTTGCTTCTGTGAACCATAATCAGACATTGGTATCTGAAAGATTATTGTTCATGGAAATAAACTGACATTTCTCTCACTAAAGATGGTCACAGAGCAAAGAGCAAAAACAGAGTGACTAAAGGAACATTACGTCCTGTGTTTCCCTCTACACCAATGTGATTTGGATATGCATGTCTAGGAATGGTCAGACCAACCAGCATTCTAATATTCATTTAAGCAGCGGATATCAACATATTTGCTTCATTGTCTCTGATGCAATCATCTGTTCCTATACCACTGTAAATAATGGCTGCTACCTCACAAATTCATGGCACAACAACATAAGCTGTAAAATAAGTTGTGCCAAACAGGGACAAAGCTTATGATCATATTCATTTAAGTTATCTACCTCCATAAAAAATTTAAAACTAAGATGCTCTCCCTAACAGATTCCAGTTGATGATGAAGGTATCCAAGCTGACTTCAGCCACCTAACATACAAACTATCAGCAGATAATTTTCTGGTCAAATAGACATTTTAATATCACAAAAACGCCGATCTCCTTCATACAGAATCCAAGGATAGTACTAGCAACCATAGATCAGCAGCAAGCTCAACCAATGTTTTTTTAAGGTAATATTACTAGTAACCTAACATGAACAGAAGCGCATGATGAAAATATGAACAAAATATCTACCTGGTTTTTCTGCATTTCCATCATTTCTTCCTGCAATACAAAAAAGAAGACAAGATCAGGAAGGTCCAAACAATACTGTGCTAATGTCATAATATATGTTAACAAATGTACTTTACTGAAACAGCAAACATTTTAAGAAATTGACAGTACACAGTGACCATTTCTGGGTCCAATTTCTACCAGCAGGATTAAAAAGTGGCATATACCTGCTTCTTCATCAACTCTGCATTTAATTCCTTAAGCTTCTGAACTTCAGCTTCCAGCTCCATGGTATATGCCTGTAAATTACAAAAAGTTGACGAAAATATGAAACTAGAAAAAAATTGTCTTGAAGCTATAAACGCCACTTGCAAGTTTAGATGGAAAAAACAACTTGCAACTTGAAACAACTACTTAAGGCACACATGTAAGAGTTGCGGATCTAAGGGCCTCTTTGTTTCAGCTTCTCAGCTGACTTTTCCAGCTGAAAAGCTGAAAACTGAGAAGCTAAAACAAACAAAGTTCTAAAAAGCTCGTTCTTGAAATGCTCAAAAGCTAGCTTTTGCATAAATGAACTAAAAGCTGAAAAGCTCACTGAGGACTGCTTTTTCAGCTTTCGATGTGCAAAAAAGCTAAATGTATATTACAAAAGCCAACGTCTAAATTTCACCAACCAGCTTTTCAACTAGCCAGCAGCTAACTTTTTATAAAAGCTCAAAAGCTCCAGCTCAAACAAAGAGGGCCTAAGTATGACCTGTTTCCGGGCACGGGATCTAGCCGCAGACTCCCTGTTCTTGATCATCCTCCTCTGCCGCCGCTCCACCACCTTCTCCACGCCCCCGCCGCTCCGCCTCCCCCTAATCACACCATCAAAGGTGTACGGCACCGGCGCCATAGGCGAGGACAGGTCGCTGTTCCCCTTGTCCACACAATCCAGCTGGGCCACCGATGTGTCCACCGGACTCACAGAGACAGGCGCGCCCCCCATCCCAGCCACACCAGGCATCAGCGCATTGCCCATGGTGGACGGATCCCCAATCCCCACCGGCGCGAACCCCATGGCCCCCGCCCCGGCGTCGCTGGCTCCCCCAAAGTTGCCGAAGAAGATGGAGGAGCCGTTACCGACCGCCTGAATTGGCCGCGGCGCCGCCACCGGCGGCGCTAAGATCCCGGCCGCCGCGACCGCCGCTGCAGCGGCGGGGTTCTCCCAGACGACTCCAGCCCTGACGAGGAACTCCTCCAGCGTCATCTCCCCGAGCGTAGGCTGCCGGCTGGGCTGCGGCTCCCCTCCGCCGCCGCCGTCGGGCGGCGCCCCCTCGCGGACGAAGTCCCGCCAGACCTCGTCCACCGTCTTGACGCTGAGCGTGCGTGGCAGGGTGAGGGAGCCCTGCCGCTGCAGGGCCCCGTCCTCCACGGCGGGCGCCGCGGCGCCGGACGCCGACGCCATGGCCTGGCTCTCCTCCGCGGTCCAGATGCTCCGCAGCAGCTCGTCCATGTTCATGGAGCCGAAGTCCTTGCCGAGGCCTCCGCCCACCCCGCCGAGCGTGCTCTGGAACTCGTCGAACGTGAGGGAGTAGATCGAGCCCTGCCTCGACAGCGGCGGGCCCCTCCGCTCGCCGTCCTTCAGATCCATCTCCGATCCTACCTAATCCGCTCCCCTCGCACTGGCGCTGGTTACCTGCCTGCCTGCGACGCGGCGGAGACGAAGGAATCTCGCGGCGCACTATATAGGTTGCTTGGGGTGGCCGAAGACGGCAAAGGCGATGCGGCGCAGTTGCGGCGTCGGACCACCGAATTGGAAGGCAAGTGACTCTGCGTGGGTGGATTGGGTCGGGTGGGTGGAGCGGAGGGAGACAGGCAGCTCGAGCGCCTGCAACCTGTCGCGCGCGCCTCGCCTCCTTTGGCCTTGGGGCGGCTGGCGGCAGCGCGCGGCGGGGACGGGGGGTGCGGGCGGGGGAAAGTGCGGCGGGGGACAGGTGTCCGCTCCCGGCGCCGGTGCGATAGTGGCGACCGTCTCCGTCGGATCCTTTGCGTCCACCACACCAACACTGTGGGGCGCGGGCCCACCAGCACAGAGACGCAGGGCGTGCGCAGAGGATCCAGACGCCGCGGGAGGGAGAGAGAGGGGAGGGCGATGGTGTGGATCTGATACTTAGCGGCGCACCGAGGCCTGGACCGTGCGGATGCGACGCCGCGGCCAATCAGGGGGCGCGACGTGGGCAGGGCAGCGCCTCTGCTAGCCGCCGTTTTCTTTACCGGGTATACTACCTCCTCGACAGGAGCAGAGGCACCCCACGAGGCGTCACTGACAAGCCGGACCAAGGACGGATCTGTCTATGGGACTGGATGTCAGAGGCGCAGGCTGAATTTTTTTGAGAGGTGCTTGCCTGGCTTTGACGGTGGGATAGGAATCTGTGCTGCAACAGGACGATTCCGTTGCTAGCATGTGCCGCCGCCGGTATTGATCTCCGGCGACCGGCGATGCTCTTGGCGTGAAGAGGAAGGCTGCGGCCACGGTGGCATGACGAGAGCGCATAGGATGGGGATTCAGTGAGCATCATAAAGCTACGCCTTACTGATGCACAAGGCAGCGGCGGTTCGTCCTTCTGACAAATGTTACTAGTATTAGAATCGGTTCTAAGGATCAGTCAAATCAAAGATGCATTAAAGAGATTATGATTATGACTATAAAGACGATGACTGACACATCGTAAGAAGAGGGTGTGCATTCATGGTTCGTAGTAATTAGCGTGTTCACTTTTTTATAACTGTTTAGCAGTTGCAAAAAGTTGGCGTTAATAAACTCAAATAAATAAATTGATTGAACTTGATCACATTTTGTCAACAATATTTTCATGATGATCAGAGCGGATCTAAAATCTTACTTGGGATGCTTATTCCATGCTAAACATCTTAGTGAGATTTTTTTTATATAATTTATATAGATTAATTTTTAAAATTAAGAGACAAATTAAGCATAAGAGGGGTGCTGCAGCGGAGGCAGCACATCCTAGATCCGCCCCTGCTGGTGATGCATTCTTCTTTGTAAAGAGACACCATGTATCATCATTATTTATGTCTCTTACCACATTATCAATATTGATCTTTGCGATGTGCATGACGGTTAGAAGTTGCAACACCATGGCTCGATTCGAGTTACTAAGGATCTATAGCGGTGCATTGTCGTATCTATGATGCACAAACAATTGGTATTGATGATGTATTGTTTGGGTAAAGCTAGTGTGAGGGCTCGCTTTTTTTTTAAAAAAAATGTACGGGGAAATATATCAATAAGATGATGGTATGATGATGTGCATATATTGTGTGTTTCTAGATGACTTGTTATTTTTTCAATGTTTTTAGAAGTGCTATGAGGGATAAACATAGCTTTTGATTATTGCAGCTTATGTTATAATCTTTATCAATAACTTAAAATTTATAGATAGTTTTAAGGAATCCAACTTATTAATTAATTATCTCTTTTTTTTTTTGCATAAATCAGATATTTTTCATTGCATAGAGTTAAGTCTAATTATTATTTTTGAATAACCATTGAACTAACACATACTCTCTCTATTTTTTAATTGATATTGCTGTTGACTTCTAAATTCAACTTTGACCATTTATCTATTTAAATTTTTTTGATAAATTTCATATATTTTGATATAATTTGATTTATCATTAGCGTTATTTGAATTAGAACTTAAAAGTTTACATATTTGAGCAAATTTTTTGAGTAAGATGAATAATAAAAGTTTATCGTAAAAGTTAATGGTGACATCAATTTAAAAACAGAGAAGCACTTTATAATTTTTAAGAATAATCAGACTTAGTAGGTTCATACACGAGGACACGTTTTATTCTACAAGATGTATTATTATAAAAACAAATGAATAACACGGAAATTCATAACATCTACTCTAGAAAGGTGTTTATTGCTTGACGGTTTTAGCAAATTTCGTGAAAATTTGAAGAGAGCGGGACACCTCTTTGTTCCCCATCTTCCCACGGGTTATCCATCTCAGGCTAAGCTCGTCTTCCTCCTCACCAGGATAGAGGACTACCCGCCATTAGCAATGCTCTCGCACTCTCTCCCCTCTCTGACTTCATACCGCGCCACGGCGATTCTAGGACCGCCGCCTCCACGGAGCCGCACGATATATTGCCCCCTTCGAACACCGCCGCAGCGTTTCGTGACACGGGCGGCCTCCACGCTTTTCGCCACCGCAGCCGCCGTATCCTCGCCGCCCTCTTCAAAAAAGGTCTGCCTCTTCTCAGAAACTTCCATGTTAAAACGGCTCAAGAGGCTAACCTCCTGCGCTCCGTGTTGCGAAAAGGTTCTCGTGCCTATCGCCATGGGCACGGAGGAGATGGAGGCGGTTATCCTCGCCGGCGTCCTGCGGCGAGCCGGAGCCGACGTGACGCTTGCCTCTGTAGAGGACGGCCTCGAGGTGGAGGCCTCCTGTGGCTCCCGCATCGTCGCGGACGCGCACATTGCGAACTGCGCCGACCAGGTGTTCGATCTTGTGGCTCTTCCGGTAAGTTCCAATCTTCTCTCACTGAAGTAAATGGCATAATTGATTATTGTCTCCATCATTGTTCAATTTTCGTGGTAATGACAAGTGGTCAAACCCCCGCACTTCTTTATATGTCCTGTTACACGTGTATTACATCAGTTGCTGAAAGTGTCCAAAGTTTCACATTTGATTCATTCAGGGTGGAATGCCTGGTTCAGTGCGGTTAAGAGATAGTGAGATCCTTCAAAGGATCACAGTTAGACAGGCTGAGGAGAAAAGATTGTATGGTGCCATATGTGCTGCACCAGCGGTTGCTTTAGTGCCGTGGGGTCTCCACAAGGGGAAAAAGGTTGACATTTTGCACAATTTTTATTGCTTCTAGTTTGAGCTTTCTAGTTGACTGCTTTTATTTTCTTTTTTTTTTTTTCAAGATCACGTGTCACCCATCTTTTATGGGAGACCTCCCAACATTCCGAGCTGTCGAATCAAATGTTCAGGTTTCAGGAGAACTCACTACAAGTCGTGGACCAGGCACTGCGTTTCAGTTTGCTCTATCATTTGTTGAGCAAATGTTTGGGATACATGCATCTGAAGATGTGGACCAAACCCTGGTTTGTCAAATGCGAGCTTTCTTTACTATCTTAGTCGTTTCTCTATCATCTTTTAGATGATCGGATTACTTCACTTCTAAATTTAATGTGCTAGACTTAGTCAGGAAGGTTGAGACCGTGTTTACAACTCCCCGGTTTGCTCAAACTAATAGATGTCACATATACTTATTTGTATAATCATTTCTCAGATTCAGCTTTATGGTTTCACAGTTTTTTTCTCTTAAATTCCTTTTTCTTATGTGCTGTAAAATTTCATTATAGTTTACCTAGACTAAACTGTTTCATTATTTCTAAAAACTTGTACTGATTCTGAAATTTTCTTATGCCATCCCATAGATGACACATAATGATGCTGATCTTGAAAGAAGTACAGAAGTCAATGAAGTTGCATGGTCTTTTGACCACAACCCTCGTGTAAGTTGTGCATTGACTTTTGTGTTGTTGCAATGTCATGTATGTTTTTGAAAAACAAAGATTTACATATTGATGCTTAATTAAGCGTTATGCTTGATGTAATGATTAATGACGTTCAATTCTGGTTCATATACCCTAGGATGCCATAACATCTATTTCTCGCCATACGTATAGTCATATGTATTCATAGCAAATATATTAGAAAATGTTCGATGATGCCAGATATGTTGTGTTGGACGTTTTATTATATATTGACTGTTGATTTGGCATGGTAAAAACAGGTTCTCATCCCAATTGCAAATGGGTCCGAAGAGATGGAGATTATAATTTTGGCTGATATTTTAAGACGAGCAAAAATAAATGTTGTATTGGCATCAGTCGAAAAATCGCCAAATATTATTGGAGCTCAAGGGATGAAAATTGTTGCTGATAAATACATTGGGAGTGCCTCTGATTCAGAATATGATCTAATCGTTCTTCCTGTAAGCTGTTTTTGCATCTCAGTTTTTTTGGATTATCTTAAATGGAAACACCCATTTCTATAAGATATCTGGCATTTATTTGTCCATGGATAATGGACTAGTTTATTGTACAAGCCTATCAGTAACATGGCAGCATAAAAAAACCTCTTAGTATCAGTAGAATATATGTGTAACCGGTCTTAGTGTAATCTCTTACTGGGCTAACTTTATCAGGATACTTCTCTCTTACTATGCAACTTGCAATCATGAGTTCCACTCACAATTGTGACAGATATAGTCTTGCCCAGGAGGATGCTGCTCCTTTATACCCACTTTCATATGCATGTTTTTTGTAGCATAGAACCAGAAACATTTATTTCACCTCTTCAATTCATTTTCTAGTTATGTTTGTAAGGTGTCTGACAGAAGGCTTCCATGCTAAACTGATTTAAATTGTTCGCATTTTGCATCCATTTCATATATATGCTATTTTTCTTTCTTTAATCATTTCAATTAGATAAGATGTATTGAAAATTGTATAGGGAGGATCTGCTGGAGTGGAGAAGCTGCACAGGTCAAGAATTTTGAAGAAGTTACTAATGGAACAAATGCAAGCAGGCAGGATGTATGGTGGCGTATGTACATCTCAAATGATCTTGCAGCAGCTGGGTTTACTCCAGGTGAGATTAGAAGTAAAAAAATCCGTATCTCAAATTTCATGGGATGATGGGAATGAAAGCTGACACTGAATTATTAACCAGGATAAAGTTGTGACATCTCATCCATCTGTAACCAATCAGCTCACATGTCGAGCTGTTGATCGGTCAAAGGTTGTAATTGATGGAAATGTGATTACAGGAAAAGGGCTTGGGACAATAGTTGATTTTTCCTTAGCTATTATTAGGAAATTCTTTGGTTATGGACGAGCCAAAAGTGTGGCAAATGGCATAGTTTTTGAGTACCCTAAGAGCTGAACAAGCTGCTGGAATTACTAATATGGCTATGGGAGACACCAATTTGTTTGTACAAGGATTGTGCAGCATCTGTTTGCCTGAAGAAAAGTGAATCCTCAATTCTTGGGACAGCAGGGATTCCTCTATAGCTGCCTTGCTGGACAGCTGTGCTGAAATGATGACTATATGTAATGGGTTGGACCAAATTCACTTTGGGGAAGATCCAGTGGTGGTCAATTCCACTGCATGATACATCTGTTGGCAGATAAATGACAGGTGGATTTCCTACTGGTAGGTTCTATTTGATGTTGATAGTACAGATCGTTTTTTTTTTCCCACAGATGAACCTTTTTTTAATCTTAAAGTTTTATTTGCACTAAAATGTACTCCCTCTATTTTTAAATTGTTGCCATTAGCATAACAATTTTAGTTGAAAAAATGAACTAAAGTTGTTGACCTAATGACAGCAATTTGAGAATGAAAGGAGTACATCATTTTTGTTCTGTAAGACCAAGGAAATCCATAGTTTTTTTTTTCCTGAAACATCAATCCATAGTTTGTAACTTGCCTACAAAGTGCTGTGGTCATATCTCAGTATCAAATACTGTATTTTCCTATTTTGAACACTTGAAACTAAAAAGACATGAAAATAACTCGCAGGATATTTACTGATGCAATGTATGCTATATATGCAACTCATGATCACTGAACTGTTTTTTTTTTTTTCCTGAAGGAGGTAAGCTGGCTTATCAAATGTGCACTTAGAGAAAACCTGTGTGGTCTCCAATGTGTCTGGGTGGCTTTCCTTGAGGTTTGAAGCATTTTGATGTCAGTGGGAACCATGTGCAAATTCGTCTGGGAATTTTGCATATTTATTTCCAGGCCTCCTGCTTCCTCGAACTTCAGGCACGCAATCTAACAAGGGATGTTCTGGTTCAGATTTTGATCCTCTGTGATGCAGTTTTTTTCCTATTAGTAATCACTGACTTTACTTTTTTTATTACATTAATCAATGATGGATAAATTAACTCAATGAATTGAACGAGGCATGTCCCGATGAGCAGTGAATCTGCAGTGCTGTTAAAGATAGGGGTAATAACCTGATTTGATAAATTGCATGGAGCATTGTTGATAACTGAAAAGTGTTAATTCGGTTCAAACAGCACCCGTTAGTTTCAGTGGCTCAAGTTTACATTTCCACCCAAGCTACTGTTGTTCCACGAATCATTTTTTTAGTTATTGAACTTCTGATGCTGTTAACGCAACAGATGCAGGCTGATGTTAGCTGAGTGACGAGCCTGCAAGTTGACCAGTTTTTCCAAATACGCTAGAGTAACTTTATATTGATAGAGAAGATGCAACTTGACCAGTTAGTGTCAAAAACGGTTTTATCGCATATACAAATCGGACGGTAATTTTAATACACCAAGAAGCTGCACCACACAACAGCAGCTGCATAGAGCAATCTTTCTTACCAAAATAAGCAAGAATGCCATCAAACATGACTAAACGCATGTTATTCTAGTGTTTTCCCCTTTAAAGCTCAAATAATGAAGCAGGGCAAGCGCCAGAATCACTGTGATCAACGACAGTCCAGCACTAGGACAAGCCTCGTGTACAAACTCACGCCCAAAAACCAACAGGGCATATTGGCAGCTTCCCTTCAAGGCTTCAACACCATCTTATTCCAGATGACACTGGGGGTAACAATATAATGCACCTTCTTACTATCTATCATACGTAGCGATTATGCCAATAATCAAAATTCAGAAGCAATGCATGATAACAGCTGCTGCCTCCCTTTTGGTCCTCCGTCAAAACTAAAGGGTGAACCAGATAAATGCCTGAAATTAGCAAAGTGCTGATAAGCATAAAATGCATCTGGATTTAAGAATAAATTACATGATTCTATCATAAAGTACTCAATGGGCTACAAACTATCATTTTAGCTGTAATAAACAATAATGGGCAATAGAACACTTTACGGACACAAGATCTGTACAAAATGCCCAACAGGGCAGCATTAGCCACGGTTCAGTCTTTAAGTTAATCTAGTTCAGCTAGAAGATCCAAATTAGTTTCAGAAAGACATTTGGCCATAGACATGGACTCGATCTCTTTTGTAAATATGACAGAGATCATGATTCCAACTTTCAAGGCGATATAATCAAGTATGAGATTGACAAGTGAAAAATCTTCCTGGTTAAATATTACACCTGGTCTCCAATGAATTCCCCTATATTACTATTAAGCAATTCCTGAAGTAATAGAAATGGCAGATTTAAATGCCATTGTAACAGAATTTTTTTTTAAAATGTTATAATGGATCAAGAAACACTTTTGGATAATCATTGCCAAGAAACATATTCATAGATAGAAGATCATAAATTAGCCTTCAACAGTGACTAATGGTTTTTAATTCATCTTACTTGCTTGTGGAACAATATCTCTAGAAAGCGTGACATGTGAAGCATCCACTCAACGAGCTCGTCTGTCCATTCTTGCTGAGATTTGACGTTCTTTTGATAGTCCTGGAGATATGCTGATCATGATTGGCAGTTGCTGTTGCTGTACTGCGTAGCACTTGGGTTCTCCTATGACCGGACCTGAAAGTGTTGAAAATCCTCTCCAGCGAGTATGGCCTTTTCTTTTCAAGTTTTATCTTAAGAATCACAAGTACGTGAGGGCATCAAACTTTATTACAAGACAGGAAAAAAAAAAGATTCCACACATATAAAAGATAATAAGAAAATAATTCAAGAATTTTGGAAACAGTGAAGCATTCATACCACAAGCTTTTGCATAGCAGCTTCAGCCTTTTCTTTTTGCATATTCTCCCATGCAGTCATTTTTGCTTCCTCTCCTCCAACCCTTCAGATAAACAAACACATTCAATAAGATTTAACAAAACATGATAGCACCAAAAATGGTATATGGGGTAGATCCAGTCACTTAACTAATTCATCTGACATGGATCAGAAATAAAGGCAACTTACTTTGATATACATTTTGCAGTTTCTGTCACTTCCCAGGCAGAAGATTTCGATTCCACTGTCTTTTTCTTCCACTCTATAATATTTGTTGAGTTCTTGTCAGAGCCTTGGGTAACATGTTTCTTGGACCACCTTGTTAGAGTCACCCGATCATCCACCTGCACGTCTCTGATCTCAAGCTTGGAGAAACAACTCTCCAGCTCTTTGACTTGTTGCACCGATAGTGAACGGGGAAACGAAGGCCTCATGCTGGGAGAAGATGACCTGCTTATATCAGGGCTTGTTTGTGTTGCCACATCCTTCCTCACAATTATGGTGAAACTGCTAGCGGTAGACTCTTTCGTGTTCTCACTTTGTACATCTGCAAAATCAGAAAATGATGTATCAAAATGATATTCAGTACCCCCCCCCCCCCCAACCTCCGCTTGAGAAATTTGAGCGCTACTGTCATATGATTAAAAGCGTTGTGTTCTGCTGAATAAAAATGAAACCAAACTGTAGCATCAACATCTGATTGGTCTAAAACTTTCTAATTCAATAAAATATTCTGCTACATTTTTGCTTTATCAAACTGTAAAAATCATAAAACAATGTTCTCTCATGTTCTAGTACTTTTTTAAAACATTACTACGTTCTAAATCAATACTTAAAAAGGAATAATAAAAAACTGTACACAGAGTTTAAATAAAAACTATGTACCTTGAATGGATTCATGTGAAGTAGGCAATGACTGACATGACTCAAATTGCTGGGAAATCCTGGTAGACCGCACAGCAAGGTGCCCATCGGTCGATTGAGCATACCCGCTTCCTTCGCCACTGCTGGTGTCCTCACCAGACATTTCACTTAGGTCCTTGCCATTGTTTGTATTGCTCCCACAAACATGCTCAGGTAGCAAGACTCCAGCCAAAAACGGTGAGTTCGCATTGGGTTTTCCAGCTCTTCCATTTTTAACGAACGCAGCTGATGATGAAACGGATGGTCCACCAAAACTGCTGGTAGGTCCAAGAGGACCACTTTTGGACTTTGGTCGCCTGAGTTGCGGCAGCGACCTCCCGTGTGCATTGCTGGGATTTGGACTGAAGATCCACCTCTCGGCATCCTCCCATTTCGAGGGCAGGGCCCTCCCATTGTTGTAAGGTAACACCATACCACTTCCTGGATGCCTTCTGTGGCCGTTAGTTGGAGGTAGCACTCTTTCAGAATTGCAACCCTGCTGGTACCCGGCAACTGAAGGTCGACGCCTATGGTAGTTCGGCGTCCCTGGACTGGACAACACGTCCGACCTGTAGTGTGATGGCACACCCAGTCCCCTGTTCATCACACCCGCACCACCGACCGAGAACCCTGGAGAATGCGTAGAGGATCTAGCGACACCAGGGCAGCCGAAATCAAGCGAGACCGGTCGCTGCGTCCTGTCCTTCCTACCGTGCTGGCTGCCTTGGCACTCTATCAAACAGAGCACGATCATAACAAATTAACACTCATATGCCACCGTGGTCCGTGGACGAACACCCAGCTTCAAGAATAGGTTTTACCTCCACCACTGGAGCGAGGGACTCCACTGTTGGCCGGCTGTTGGAGTCGATCATCTACCCACCTCTCGTCCCTCTCGTCCTCCTGCGGTTCCGTGGAAACTGCAGAGGCTTCACGAAGCCAAAATGACAGAAGTCAAATCAGCTTAATTGCGGCTACGTAGTCATCATACAGAAACTGAGCATTGACAAGCAACAAGTGCATGGCCATTACAACCAACAGTGTAAGAGTACAGGCGACTGGATGTGAGAGACCACGTTGTTGCGCTCACCATAGGAGGAGGATGAAGTGATCCGCCCGCTGTCAGGGTCCAGATCCGTCCTTGCTCCACCAACGCCGCGCACGTAGCTGGTTAGAGGCTGCACCAACAATTCCCTTATCAGATAATGGCAAAACAAGCAAGACTACAAGGAGTTGCACTTTGCAAGGATCGATCAAATGGAAGGTGAAGTGAATCCTAGAGCGACTGAGCGAGGATACTGTAGTCCCGAGAAAAACACTCTGTTTTCTGCCTCAGTGACGACGACAAAGGGCTTATTAGCCCCGGTTTGTCTGTCTCGAGTTGTGCAGTATCTAAACCCTGCTGCGTCTTGGCCGTAGCGCTGGCACCATTGTGAACCGAACGTGATCGTGTCTCTTTGACTGTGCTTAGATCTGCGTGACAGAAGATACCACCCGATCGATCGGAGAGAAGCTAAACTAACTATTTATCACCTGATGGCGTTGCCAAACTGTTTTGCTCTCTTGAACAAATGCAACTCCGCTAGCATTCCGGAAGCAAAGCACTCGCGCAGTGGCATCATACTGATAACAGAAGCTATTGCTAAGCAGCAGCATGGAGGCACTGAAGGGACGAGCAGACCAATGAAGAACGAAAGCAGCAATGCAGGGCCACTGACTCACCGAGTCGCCGCGGGAGGATCCGCGCCCGCTGATGCTGCTGCTGGTGGAGCTCGCGGAGCACCCGTCTCCCTCGCCCTCCTCGCTGGCCCTCCTCCTCATCACCGTCACCGCCACCTTGGCCCCGCCGCCGCCGCGGAGCCCTGAGCCGTTCCCAGCACCACCGACCCGCATCTCTCTGGAGAGAATCACCCCGCTGCAATCCGCCGCCGCACCGCCGCTGAACACGGGTGCAGCAGAGCAAGCGGCTCTGGGACTGGGCGTAGAGAGTAGAGAGGAGAGACAGGAAGGCCGGCAAGGCAGCGAGAAGCGCGCGCAGTACGTATAAAAAATGGCGGGTGCGTTTTAATACCAGCGGCGAGGTGGGCGAGACGGAGCGGAGGTGGAAATGAACCGATCTCCCGCGGTGGAAGAGGCGAGCGGTGGATGGAGTGGCACGGCGTCGCAGCCTGCTCACTGCAGGGAGTGATACAGATACTAGTACGGGCATCTCGAGGAGGGCGCCAACGTGGGGATGCCGGTAATAAATACTGTAGCGAGGCTTACGCGGTGCTCACCTGGCCTAGCCGCCTACCGCAGTCATTGCGCCGCCCGTTCCCCCTTGATCACTTCACTGCGGTCAGGTTGGAGGTGCACCACCGCCCGCTGATGCGCCGTGCTCGCCAGGGCGTACGGCGATGGACCTTGGCCGGCCGGCCGGACCGCTCACCGGCTACTTCCAACCATCGACCAGCCTGCCGTCTGGCGTTCGCCGATGCGGCGCGCGCGCTGCCGTCGACTGCACGCGAGAGGTTTATCAGTTCCGAAGTGCAAAGGCTAGGAAGGCTTGGTTGCTGGGTTGCGTCATGTCCGTTGTCGTAGCACCGGCGTATTTGGGATGCGTTTGCCCAGGTTTCGACGGGGATTGGTGTGGAGATCACACTAGTCGTCCGGCAGCTTCCGCTAACCACTGGCCACTTGACATCGCGCTTTCAGTACTGCTAAACCACCGCATTATCGTCGCCTGAACTTCAGCGAGGCGTCGACAATACGATCGCAGGGGTTGGTGATCATTGAACGCCGTATCGATCGATCAGTGTCGCGGAACCAGACCGACTGGCCAGCCAGTACGGCTCGATCGGCGCCGGCCACTGTTGCGTCGCAAGACGGCAAGGGGATCGAAAGTCACGCCGCGTGCAGCGCCGGCGACGACTCCCTGGACGACGCCTCCGTCCGTCCGTCGGTCTCCCACAGCTTCACCGCGGCGGTTCATCACGTACGGTTCACGGCTCCGCGCCACAAACGCTTGTGGATGGATGGTCGATCGGGTGACTCAGGTCAGGTGGTGCGTATACGTCCCTGCCATTACTCTGCGCACTCCACCACCACCACCACCACCGGTGCGCCGGTGCTATCAATACGGAAACGTTACTACCACCACAGCCCACGAACGCCTCTCGCGTCGCGCGCCTTAACTTCGCCGTGGCGATCCATTCGGCCATTCCGTTCCTGTAGTACCGACCATAAACGCGCGGTACTCCAACGCAGAACGATATAGCAAAAGGATCGCGGCCATAGAAAAGCTCGGAGAGGCAGTAAAGCGACGACGTTGAGAGACGAACAGAAGGCTGATCAAACGACTACCCTCTTTGCAACAGGGACCGGGGCAACGCACGGCCGGCACCACCGCCAGCGACCAGACGTGGACCAGGTTAAGCGACGGCTTATTAACTTGGGACCGGGATGTCGACTTCTGCTCAAGGACCCATGAACCTCTCGGCGTCGTCGGCGACAGCAGGGCGAGGAGGTTTAAGTGCAAGCTTCCAAAGGAATCAGTCGAACAGCGGCGAGGCTCGCGGCGACCTGTCAGAGCTTTGGAGGACGAGTGGTGGATGATTATACAATCACGAGCTCGCAGGATTCGACGACGGCCTCGAAGGTTCAGCTCGGTTTGACTCGCACGTGGTGCAGAGACCACTCCGATGCTACGATCGGGGCAGTAAAAAACTTTGCAAGGCACGGCGAAGATAGAATAGGTTTCACCGCAGCACGAAGACGGTTATCCGCGTGTTATTACTGCTATTCTTCGGCTGGCAGCTCCTCAGTTAATCACGCTGTCAGTTAGAGTGATGGGCAATGTCGGTGGTCCATGGCCATGGCCAACAAGGGCATGAAGTCCTGGGCTCCCCCGGGCGGCGGTTTGGCGTCGCCGTTTGTGTGGGCCAAGGAGATTTGTCCGGCCCAGGCCAGGCCGAGCTTTTCATATTCCGCTTTGCTCGAGGGCAGCTCTGTTGGGCCGATGGTGTGCTTGGCTCTAGGCCTTGTTTCCAACATGAGCCCCAGGCCCAGCCTCAGCCTCCAATCACGATACAATACTAACAGTTAATCACAGTTCTCTCTAGTTAAAACTAAGTAAGCATCTAATCAAAGATATTAAAATGATTGACCCGGTGCTAAAAATAATGGGTCTGATAAAAAAAATAATAGATTTGATACTAATTTTTAAAAATCAACGGTTAAAATTAAGAAAAAAGATAAAGGTACCTCGCGTACCTCTCTCAAGCGATAGCATCTCTCCCAATCTATTTGTGGCGTGACCGTGTGAGCCCGATCAGTACATGTT
Source organism: Zoysia pacifica (assembly GCA_001602315.1). Taxonomy (NCBI): domain Eukaryota; kingdom Viridiplantae; phylum Streptophyta; class Magnoliopsida; order Poales; family Poaceae; genus Zoysia; species Zoysia pacifica. The sequence continues at coordinate 52,124 of BCLH01002080.1, forward strand.
TCCTTCGTTCAAAAATATGCTTGGAAACTCTTTTCATTATGTGACAAGTGGTCGACGGTTTAGAAAGGACCCACCATCCAGAAAATGGTCCATGCTTTTTTTACTTTTTGCACAACTTGTTCTATCATGTATCTATGGATCCACGTCCAAACTATCATGGTTATGATCTAAGGGCCTATTTGCTTTCCGCCACCACGCGCCATGCCACAGCTACGGCCGCGTCACCAGTTTGGCGGAAGAATCGTCCGACAGAGGTTTGACGTGCTGTGGCGTGAGAAATGAACTAACAACTGTTGTTGACGCCAAAGCTTCGGCAAAGTGCGGCAAAAGCGTTTGGAGGCTGCGGCATGCCACACCTGTGGCTTGGCAATTTGTGGCGTTCTTTGGACGCAAAGCAAACAGATCTTAAATTACCAGCAAAAAGCAACTTTGTTGTGATTAGTGAGGGGGCATATGGCCCCAATGAAGCTCCACCCTTGTTGATTGGGTACTTAGACATAGTGTGTATGTCAATGTATCTCATGGAGTAAATCATATTTAGGCTTCTTTTGGAACGTAGGATTTTTATAAAAATCTTACAGAAATTAGTTCAATTTCACATTAAAAACGCAGAAATTAGAAAAAAAATTTCTTTGTTCCAAAGGGGGTCTAGCTAGTCCTACTGTATATATATGCCCTCCGGTCTTACAAAAAGTCATCTTGGACAATGTTTAGTCAAACATTGAGAATACAAGAATCATATGATCATTAGATTTATTTTTAAAATATTTTTATAAAAGTATACATGTTATTTTTCTTTAAATATTTTTTATATACAAAATAAAAGTTAGCTTATGTTTTGGGGACCGTGTAATTATCCAAAACGACTTTGTTTTTATACCGGAGGGAGTATTAATTATTGTGAATGGATGTGTGACAGTGGTTATTTATTCTTGCATATATTCTAACATTGTTCTACTGAGAAAACACATCAAATTATTTAAATTTCCTTTCGCTTGCTTCCTAATATATAGTAATATATATATATATATATATATATATATATTCAGCTTCAAGCCCAGCACTTCAATTTCCTCCCTCCCATCAATTTCAGCTTCAAACCCAGCAGAACAGTGGCTAATAGTAGCCATAAATTTTATCATATAAGTCTGTATACATCTTAATAAAGCATTACTATGTTATATATATAGTTCATTTTGTCATATCAATCTGTATACACTTGGCTGCTCGAATTATGTTGACTGTAAAAGCATGTGCTCGCTTTCAGAGGTTTACGCGTCAACGTGATTTTCAGACGTGTGCTACATGTTGCAAATGTGACACTCTGAGATGCTTCCAACTGCATCCATCGTCCAAAATGGCCGGTATACCGTTGGCGCCTGCACCAGCAACTGTCAAGAAAGCCAGTAAGCGACCACGTTCCCGTCCCATTCAATCTGCCAAGGGATGAGCAAACGACGAACATAGAGCCCTCCGTCCAATCGCTCGACCTGACCCGCGTCATCGTCAGCCAGAGTGACCGGCCAACCCCGCCGGCCTACAAAGCGCGTAGCCGTTCCAATACCCCTCTCGCCGGCCGGGCCATGTGACCGCCCGTCGGCACGGCACGGCGTCCATGTAGCCCTCGCCGTGGCGCGGTGCATCCACAAGCGAAGCTGTCAGAAGCGTGCTCCGCCAACGTAACGTGTACATCTACCTCAGCCAACAGCGGCGAGACCACCACATCGTCGACGGCCGGCCCACCACGCACGGCGAGCGCGCGTACAAGGGACGTCCACGTACGCACAGACGGCGACCGGCCCGGCACGGTTCGGTGCCGTGTCTCGTCACCTGCATGCTGAGCTGAGGTCGATCGAAAGGAAGCTTTGGTGCCTTGCGACCGATCCTCTCGTGCCGTGCTCCCCCGTATCCATCTCTCGCTCGCGCGCTCGCTCAGGTGTCCCTTGCCGGCGCTGTGCATGCATGCATGGTGATGCATAGCGCCGGCGGCTGGCCGGCCAGGCACGTTCAGACGCGACGCCACCACGTTCCGCCGCCCCCGCGCGCGTCTGTCCCTGTGCGTATGCCGCCGCGGTTTGGCTGTACGTACACGTGCGCGGCCAAGGTTTAATTCTTCCATCCCTCATCGCGATACCGATCTCTCATCTGGACTTCGATCCAGAGCCACTGCCTCGCCGCCTCGATCGTGAGGAGCTAGCGTGCGTGCGTCCCGCGCGACGAGCACGTCGCAGTTCTTGTCTGCAGGCCGGTAGGCTTGATGCTGGACATGCACGAGCGATATGGCTAGCTAGCTCTATCTCCCGGCCGGCTCGATCGAAGGGCTCACAGTTGCAGCAGGAACAAGTGTTGGCTGGCGTCGCGTCCACATCGCAGATTATCAGCTCCTTCGGATCGCAGGGAGAGGCGGAGTCTGAGGCCGGCGTGTTCTGGCTGGCCAGCGGTTGGGTTATCCTGATTTGGTTGCCAGGGTTTTGTCACAAAAGATTAGACACGAACCAGGCCGCTTTCAGATGGGGGTCTACACTTCACAGCCTTGCTAGCTACACCTGTCACAAGAAGGTATACCACACCTGTTTGGAAAACAAAAGGGCTAGTCAGTGTCAGTAGTTACCCCACATGGCGCCGATCGATTAGGTGGATGTGCGCACAAGGTCATGCAGGGTTAGGGTTCATGCACCATCTCTCCTTATTGATGCAACAGTTTCACTTTCTGACTGTGCGCTCAGGATGTCGATCGAGCCTGGTGTTTGGGGTCTGCGAGAAAGGAACCAAATCCAAATATGTCGGCGAAGACAACGTCCAGGAAGAAGAAGAAGAACACAACAGATCGATGGATGGTCAAGCTAGGGCCAGGCGGCCCAGGCCGGGAAGATGAGATCGGCCAGCTTTGTTGGAGAGGGATATCTTAGGTAAGAGTGGAGTAGGACGGCTGCTGAATGTTGCGTTGCGTGCGAGATCGATGATGATGAAGAGCTGAACCTTAGTCAAGTCGATCCTCGGTCTTTGGCGGCAGGAGGGGTGCACCTGTGCGCTCTGAATCTGCCCTAGGCCACCACCAAATCTTGGCGCATGGGATGGCGCGACACGTGTAGTACTCCAGTGTCCCCATGCACGACAGGTTCGCCGCCGGCGATTTGGTCGGCGATGACAGGACGCGGCAATGGAATTTCCCGCATTCGCACACTGATCGGAATGTGGTATAAAAGATGTTTCAAAAAAAAAAAGGAATGAGGCATCAAACACTGTTGTGTGGCGTGCCATCGATTTCAAGCTCGATCGCAGGTTCGCAGCACGCGTTTTCTGCGTTCTCGTTCGTCCGCTGGGTGAACCTTTCTGTCTCTGCTGAAGGCAGGAGTAGTCAGGTTTTCAGACATCAGAGTCACGGCAACCAGGCACTGCAGCTGTTGCCGACAACGGGCGTATGGGCAGCAGAAAAGATTTCTGCACCTGTAAAATCGCCGAGAGCTCAGCTCGGTGACTTATAATTTAAGATGGATGGAGTATAAACTCGCAGAATACTGAAGATACTAGATGATGGATCGACGGACGGGTTCCGTGGGGAATGAACTGAACTGAACTGAACACGTCGGTTTCGAGACATCTATAATTTGTCGAACGGGGGCAGGCAGGTGGCCCGGTCGACGCGCACCGAAAATTCCCGGCACATGGCTCTGCGACGGGGCACATGTAGAAAGTTTTGGATTTTGTGTTAGATTGCTTCGCACTCTCTCCGTCTTTTCATTCGCTGCATTGGCACGACGGCTTGGCGTTGGTCTGTACAGCTCTCGGACCTCTCGGTTATGTCGGGGCCGCTATATGTCTTTGCCTGTTCTTGCATGTGCCGCGTCGCAAGGACTGACTGCCGGCTGGTTGTAGTTTGTGGTACGATGATCGTCGTGTATCGACTTGCATCGATGTCAGCGGGCATCTAACCGTTGGTTCTTCATCCGAGGACGGTGTTGATCCACGCGGCTGCCAGTGCTACAGTGGTCGTTTGCATGTCTAACGGAAAAGACTTGGCTTGGAACGTTCAGATCATGTGGGACGGAACGGGCAGGGTCGTGGCGCGCGGGCAGCCGGACACCAACCGCCGAGGCATTAACAGCGGCTTGACACGGGCACATGCCAGCGGCCGGCCGCAGAAACGGTCGCGCGCCGGCCGGAATTGGTTTACCGTTGAAAGCGACGCCCGATCCGCGGCCAGGCGCCGGCAGTCTGCCCGCGGCTGTAGCGCGCACAGCGGCTGCCCCTGTGCGCCGGCGTAGGACGTGAAGAGGAAGGGGCCAAGCCGGACTGCCGGAGCGCGGCCGCGGAAACCGGGGCGTCGCCAGGTTTCTCCATCCGTGGCGTCGCGGAGATGCGAGTCATGCAGCAGGAGCTGTGGTTTTGCTCGATACCGCGCGAGCACGAACGTCCTGTGCGCAGAAAGTTGGATCGTTTGCGTACTCCGATGTTTTCTTCTCCGGCTACGGCGGTGAGCAGGTTTCGTAGTGCATGGCGTCTTTGTTATTGGGGCATGCACTTCGTTTTTACTTCCGGGTAAAACTTTGCAGGCGCTAGCAGCCATGCGTAATGGCTGTAAAACTGACATCATCCGAGGAACAAACTATGTGAATTGGCACGGTAAAAAATATGATACGAATGCAAGCACGATCATAAGCAGACGAGATAGGTTCGTACAATGTAAGCTACATGCTTGCGTGCGTCCTCTGCGACATGCGAGTGAATTCACGAGCAAACGCAGCAAGGTAACACATAGTAACAAGAACTAGTAAAATGGAAAGGCATTTGCTAGAGTACATCTTGGTTTACACATACGACCGTACAGTTGCCGCAGGCGCGCGTCATCCATCCATCTCGTCGTACGTAGTCCTTCGTACGTGCATGCTGCTCAGGTCATCCGGAGGCATTGATTAATGATTTTGGCACGCACAGCCATGCGCGGCGGACGACGGTGATCAGGGAGGAGCGTGGTGGTCGATCGATCGACCTACCTACCACTGGCCGTTCACGCGGCCCGCGGAGGTGTAGGTCACGGCGCCGTTGTTGTCTTCAGGTGGTGGCGCGGTCGGGCGGCGGCCGCTGGCGGCGGCGGCGCGCTCCAGCGACTGCACCTGCGTCTTGAGGAACTTGACGTAGTGGATGGCCTCGTCGAGCATGGACGCGGTGTCCATCTTGGTGCCGCCCGGGACGAGCCGCTGCAGGATGCGGATGCGCTCGCTGATGCGCTCGCGCCGCATCCGCGCCGCCACGCTCTGCGGGTCCGTGGAGATGCGCACGTTGCGGCGCTTCGGCGGACGCACCATCTCCGGCTCGATGTTCACCGGCTGCAGCGCCGCCACCCGGAAGATCATCTCTCGCATCGCCGATGACCCCGCCACGTCCCCGCCGTTGCCGCCGCCCTCGGTGCCGGCAGCTGGAGCCTGATGAGCCGGCGTGTACTCCGAGCGGTTGCTGCTGCTGCTGTTGCACGAGGACGGAGGTGTTACCTGCTGGGAGTAGTACTGGTAGTCGTGGTAGGCGGCGCGGCCGTTGGTGCCTGCGGACATGTGAGGCACCGATGATGCAAAGGGGTGAGGAGCTTGCTGTACGCATGGCGAGGGAGGTGTCGACGGCACCATCATGGCGCCGTGGTCTGGGAACGCGGTGAGATGCTGCTCCAGCTGTAGCATTGCGTTCATCAGCTCGAGCTGTGCTTCCGGGGTGGAATTCATCAGCATGTCAAAGTCCATTTAGGGCTGCGAGACTTCTCTACTGGATGACGAAGTCTTGAAAGTAGCTTGAAGAAGAACGTGTAGAGTTCTAGATCAAGGAGCTGGAGCAAGAGAGATGTAAAAGCTAGAAGCTAGAACGTTTGTGTATGGAAGGCTTGAGTCGTTGCTATGTTGTTATAGGCGAAGGTGCTATTTATAGGGGATTGCCGAGTACAGAGCTAAGGTTTGCTTCTCTAGACTTGACTGGGCACAGTGTTTGTGTTTCCTTGCATCAAATCCATTTTTTTTTTCATTATCTTGAAAGCTGCCTTCTTGCTCTTGTCTACTAGCTTCACAAAGTGTAGCATGTGCTAAGATAAACCATCTCTTTCTTTGGTTTCTTGAAATTGATGTCTCACAGATAATGTTTAGGGGAACACGGTATCTGTTCTCTGACGTTTCAAGACTTTTCAAGAAAGCCGACTGGCTGGCGTAGATATCTTCTTCAAGGGTTCATTTTCTAGGCTATACGACATGATTGAGCCACATTTGTAATTAATAATTATATCCTTGTTCTTCCTTTTTTTGTGATATCACATATGGACAGGTTACGAAGTAATAAATCCACCAGAATTATGTGCCCAACGCATTGAAAAATGCAGAACAACTTATTTATTACATGTAGCATTAAAAAGCGGAAGAACAAGGATACTACTTACTAAAAATACGTTCAACATGTATTGACTTATTATCTCTTCTCAAAAAACACATTCTATTTTTTATTTTACTTTTGGAAATGACAGACCGTTCATTCCATGAACTACAACTATTGCTAGACTTCTATCATCATCTTTGAATAATGGTTTGTCGTACCTCATTTCTGAGATACACTGTGCACCACATATCAGTCTTTAGATCAGTAACTAATACGCACTAACACATCAGAATGTATATCAAAAGCATACTTCGAATAAAAAAATATATCTGATACCGAACCTTTAGCAGCAACTCGGTGAAAATTAAAACAATCCACAACCAGTTGATCAGCTAGAGGTGGAGCAAACAGCGGAAAACATAACTCAAAGCTACAAGCAAACTTGAGAAGCAGAACAAAAACCCAGCACGTCATCATCTTCTATGAATCTTCTCTACCTAAAACCACAACTGCAAACTGTGAGTACATAAAAGCAGGGGTATATATAGATGCACATTTGGCTATAGAAAAGATTAGGCTAAAAAGGTCTTCTTTTTCACGAAAAGCCAGATTTATACAGGGTTCACTACAGAAGCTTTAAAATAAGGATTATAAGGTATTTGTTGTCCATATTTTAGTAGGTTGGTTCTAAGAGAGATGTTCATCGATCCCGCCAGTACCCAGGTTTTAGTCGGGGAGCTGGCACGCACCCGTACCGTCCCCTGGCACACAGCCTTCACCTTTCAAAACACGGGCACCTACACCCACTCACACCAACAAAGATAATAATAAGACTAATCAAAGTGAGCCTAAGTTGTAGTGTGTCAATACTGTGATAACAGCCATTCCGAATGGATTATACACTCTGCAGATGTTGTACACTGTACCCACAGGCTATGTTCCTCTTGATCAACAGAGTCGCAAAACGTTCACTCCAACACACGTCAAGGTACCTACAATGTCCACCTCAAGATACATACAGAGGTCATCTCTTGAGGTTTTGCCTGTCACCGATGACGCGATTGCACATTTTCATAGCCAGACCGTGGGTTTAGAGCATTAACGTCTGCTCTCTGGACCCCACACATAGACAGGTTTATTACACAACTAGGGGGCTATACCGGTGGGTAGTATAATCCCATGGCACGGGCTATTGCTGTAATCGAAGACCGGACGGTGAGTATCTCACATCTGCTCCTGCGACTTGTGTCTCTCAACCGCCTTTAGGGGGTCATTGTGGATAACCAAAGGGGTAGAGTGAGTCTCGCCCAGACATGTTCTGTGGTTGCACGAAATCACTACATTGAGGTCCGATGAACCAGTTTTTATATGGCAGGGGCGACGCTCGTCCACGACAGGTGGACCAATCCGAAGCATATCACTCATCACAACACATAGCACTAGGAGCTCGCTCCACAACCAGAAATAATATCCTTTCTCTTCACCTAGCACCAGTTGTACTAACACCCCTCTCACTTTATTTTACACACACCACCAAACTTATTTTAACACATTTCATAAGATGATTGGCGTATAGTGTGGCGATGCACTGCATCGTATAAGGGTTCCTAAGCATTCTACTATCAAAGCAACTTTTCGTCCGGGAAAAGACTTAACGAAGGAAATCCTACGGTTATCAAAGGGGGGGTGTCATCAACGGGTAACAAGGTGGTATTCATATTTAATGAAAGCAAGCAACTGACATTAATATAAATACGTAATAACAAGTTGGATATTTAACTACACAATGTTTTAACATAAATTAAAATAAATATACAAGCATTTAGGTCATATGGGTGCGCAAGCAAATTATAGGATGAATATGATCAAGAGGTTAGAGCTTGCCTGCAAATCCTTAATCTTCAGAACTTCATCTCGGGATCCTCGAGCTTCTCCTTGTGTGTGTCGGTCCTGCTGGCTCCTCTTAGAATCTGGCTCTTCCTTGAATTCAGCGTTGTCAACACGATAGGATACACCTAATAAAACTACCGTAAAGAGAAACAAAGATCGAGAAGAATCGATAAGATCCAAGAAACTTCGAATAAGAACCAAATAAATTCTATGAGAAAATCAAAGGTACATTATGCATGATGCGATTGCTATCTTAATGCAATGTTTATTATTCTAGGTGCACCTTAGTCTTATTTACTATAAGTTAATTATTAGAATAATTATTTATTCTTAAACTTTATTCTACTGCTTATGCAGTTACATGAGTAGTTAAAGGTGTATTGTTAATTATACTAAGGCCTTCGTATGGGTATGGACTTAGCTTATGGTTTGCTTACTATAACACTGGGAGTTCCATGTGTCATATTATGCTTAATTATGACTTAGCGATATTCATTACAGTGTAGCTATTAGTTACTATGTTCATTCTAACCATATTCATGTGATTGCGTTAGTGGACCATGTGGATGCATGCAC
>BCLH01002081.1:8649-19797 GCA_001602315.1 Zoysia pacifica
GGGCATGCTAACATCAATCTCTCTATTCTACTTGTACTAAATATTCAACTTTTTATTCGAATAAGATGTTTTACCTTCTTCCTGAAGGAATAGAAATCATTGCAACACAGAATTGTAATGTCCAGACCTGCAAGAATAAGTACTCCCTCCGTCCCATTTTATCTGTCACTTTAGCCTCCTCTAATTATCCCAAATTAACTGTCATTCTCACTTCCCAATACATATTTCTCTCTTCCCGATGCACATCTATTTTTATCTCTCTTCTTCTCGTTTTCAGCATATTTCACCTTTTATAATTCTCGTGCCTAAAGCTAAAACCATACTTAAATCGAGACGGAGGTAGTACGTCATAAATAATGCATGGATATTAGCAATTGATAAATAAAATATGTAGTACATAACCACATGCCTTAGAGGATAAAATGTACAAAAGAAAACTTTCAAAACCTTGTAACAGCAGCTTATCTATAACTTTCAAAACCTTGTAACAAAGTGGGTAATTCATATTACAGCATTAAGCTCCTTGTTGATGACAACAATTCTAGCGTCCTGCAATCTCTCTCTCTGGAGCCTGAATGTGCTGTCAGCAACCATGACGTTGTGGTCATCCATGATTTTCATGTTGCAAGTCGGTTCAGGAGGCTGAATAGCAGATAACGAAGATGTTTCTTTGACTGGATCTGGATGAGCCTGACCAAGAGATAGTTGGAGGCCTCTAGGAAAAAGTGCACATAAAGCTAGTAAGTGCACCAAGAGATAGTTGAAGCCTGACCAAAAGAAGGAAAAAGTAAAGTCAAGCATTAATTAGCTATTTGTAGGATGCTTCCAGTGATTGCTTTATCTTGCTGAAATAAATCACTTACCAACTCACAGTGGCTTACCAATGCACTTCCTCCTGGTGCAGTGTGTGTATCACCTCGACTGAGGCTCCGAAGGCAGGCAATACGACAACATCGTCTAATTCGTCTTGGTCAAGAACATTGAAGACCTTAATTCCAGCATCAACAGGAATGATTTATACACTAATACACCCATCTCATCCAATCTCTACATGGCCAATCACATAAATTCAAGTTAGTTTAAATACACGTGCTATCCAGATCTACACGTATATCACACTCAAACAGACCAGATCGACTAAGAAGAAAAAGCCCCTCGTATGGTATTGGTAACTGGAACTGCTTGACCTCAGCGAGCAGTTCCTTGGCGACAAGCGAATGGCTCGGTGAGCACCTTGGGGGCGTCCAGCACTTTCCCGCCGACCTTCTCAGTCGTGGCCGTGAGGAGTCCAATGGCCTCCGCGACGAACTCGTTGCAGCCCAAAACTGCCGGATCCGACACCACCAGGATGTCGAGGTCGCTCGCCGGCGCATCCAAGAACGAGGAGTCGGAGGCCTCGGCGGCCTCCTAGAGTGCAACCGCCGCCGTTGCTCCCACAAGCGTGCGTCCATGGCTGAATCAGGCTCCTAGGGTAGTAGGGTGTCGTCCACGAAGGAGTCCACAAAACCATGCACCGTCGGCTCCACGTCCAAGTCTTCAGTGAGCACGGCAACCGAAGCGGAGCGGCGTCCGCACGCGGCAGGGGCGGAGAACGAGGATCAGGATCGGCTGACTTCACCGCTTTGAAGTGACACCGTGACTTCATCCGTAGCGGCCGTTGATTCAATCTGGCGGCTGGTGATGCACGCCGCTGGGCTGAAATATATATATATGTTACCCTAGGTGAAGAATAAGGAGCCCTTCACACAGACCCAAACCCCCATAACCAGGCGAGCCAGCCAACCGGCCCCCAACCGATGCGCCCCGAATATCACATTTTGGGCCCATCTTTTTTTGGGTTAAACCCGTTAGCCACGCCACGCCCGTTAGCGGCGGTATAAAATCTTCACAGAACCGACCTGTTTCTTCCTTCCTATTTCTCTCATGCGCACTACCCTCGTTTCCCTAACTGCTCTCTTGTTGTCTTCGCTCATTGCTGCTGTGATTCGAGCGCTCCGTCGTTGTTGCCCTCCCTCACGCGCCGTTGCCCTCCGCTTCTCCGGCGTTCAGTGGTTGTCGTCTACGTTGCCGGCGTCGTCACACGCGTTGGAGGAGGTGCGGCATTTTCTCGATTTCATCGGTGTGGATGTCGAAACCCTAGATTTTGTTTGTTCTCGCAGATTTCGGTTCTATAGGTTGTTTCCCGCAGCGTCACAGTACCATTGCTAGTGATTTGGCGGCATCAATGAGGTGTGTGGACGAGGTTCGTTAAACCCTAGGTTTTTTGTGCGTCATTGATTTTTTGTTTCCTCGATCTCATCGTTGATGTTGAAGTGCAGTAGTGAGGGTTGTTTTTGCGTGTTTGGTTTCTGGAATTTTGTCATGTTTTGTATTTTCGTTACTGTGGTGTTCAGTAATTTGTATTGTTGTCATTGATTGAAGTGCGATAATTGATTCAGTAATTTCTATACTACAAGTGTCTGTATAGTATCGAGGGTGAGAACTTCCATTTTTTAAATTGAACTAAAATTTTTGCTTCAGTAATTTTATTTTTTAGTAATTTTCTCATTATTTAATTTTTAGTAATTCATAGTGTTTGTTCAGTAATTTCTCTATTACAGTGTTTCTCAAGCTTTGTTGTTTAGTAATTTAAGTTTATGTTCGGTAATTTCATTTGTGTGTTCAGTAATTTCATTATTATATTCTTAGTAATTTAAATTTATATTCAGTAATTTCATTTCTATGTTTAGTGATTTCTTTATTATGTTCAGTAATATGTAGTAACGTTTAGTAATCTGTCAAGTCTCAGTACGAAAAAAGAGTAATGGCCGATTCTGGTTCTGATATGGAGATTCAACCTCATCCTGATCGTGATTCTGTTACACCTCAGATACAAACACGCAGGGTAACTCGTTTAGCTGTTAGAAAGTTTAAGGAGTTCCAGGTTGCTGTTTTCTCGATGACTGTTGTTGCTTCTTTTGATAATGATAATGATGATTTTGTCAATCTTTTTTCTAAGTCTACTTCTCCTTCTGCCGTGAAGAAGAAACAACCTGTTCATTCTATAGTGAAAAAGAAACGATCTATTCCGTCAGCAAGGATCGATGATGACGTTGATGATGACAATGATAGTGATGATGGTGATGAGGTATAGTTTCTATTAGTATTAGTATGCTATAGTTCATTTTCTAATCCATCTTAGTAATTTCCTTTTCAATTTCAATATCAACATTTCTTTTTTTTTTGTAAGTATTATAATTCCATCTCAGTAATTTTATATTTTGTTCTCCATTGTGGTATATTATGTGTTGTTTATAATTTTTTGATGGAGTAGTGTAATTTTTGTTTTTCTTTTTGGTAGGCTGCTACTGCCGGTAATTATTCAACAATACGTTGTTCGCCTCTTTGTATTCTTGAAGCCATCAAGGTCATGCTAGAAGCTATGAAGGAAAGAATCTCAGTGCTTGGTTTTTGTGATTTCTTGAATTTCAATATTGATGGCATTAGTGACAGAGCCTAGGCAATGTTTTTAATGGATCATGTTAGAGAGTACCTCTTCGATTTGAGGTGAAGGATAAAATTCTTTCAATTACTTTTGAGGTTGTACACAAAGGGTTTTCTCTTCCTGTTGGTGGAAATACAAATTTGCCATCCTACTCCTACAAACAGAAGAAAGGACTTGTTGAGCTGAGAAGGTTATGTGAGGAAAAAGGGATGAAAGATTTTTTTGTCCAGGGTTCTGCGAAGAAGAAATCATTTGATAATTTGAAGTCGAATGCTATTCCAAGATGGGTTGTTGAAAAATTTACATCCAGGGGGGAAGCTGATGATTGGGCTGTGCAGTGTTTTTTATGCTTGTTTTCAATGCTTTGTTATTCCCCACCAGTAGTCTGTTATTGTCTGCAAATGACTACTTGTTCTGTAAGGACTTGGAGCTGATGAAGGAGATTGATTGGTGCAGTGCTGTGGTTGATGACCTGCAGACAAATAAAAAAATTGAAAGAAATCTTTTTTGTCAAGGGCAGATTTAAAACTCTCACAGTTCAAGGTTGCACTGCTTTCTTGATTGTAAGAAACTCTTTTCCAACTTAGTTTTTGTTTGATTGATCTTAATAAATTGCATACTTGTTTCTTTATTCTCAGTAATTACTTTATTGTCAATAATTACTTGTTTCTGTCAATGGCAGATTTATTCTCAGTAATTACTTATTTTTTTATTCTCAGTAATTACTTGTTTGTTTATTCTCAGTAATTACTTGTTCCTCAGTAATTTCATGTAATTGCAGACCATATTTATTTGTGCTTAGTAATTTTCTCTTCAATTTTTATTCAGGTGTACTATCTTGATAATTTAGCATGTGGTAACATGCTTGATGATTGTTCTACATTGCTTCGATCAAGGTTTTTCAACATGTCATTGATCGACAAAATTTTGAAGGATGATAAGATGAGCCTGAAAGGCAAATATGTTGCTTATGGTTCCTTACTTGTGAGTGTTTTTATGATTTTTCTTTTTGTGTTTTGTATTTCTAAATGCAATCGTATTTATATCTGTCATTATTCTTTACTTTTTAGTTGAGAGATAAATCTAGAACATGCTATGAGGATGTACATGGTGATGAGCAGAATGTTGGAACGGAGGATGTACATGAAGCTGCTCCATCTGTTGCTGTTTGTGCTAGGGGCTATTTGAGGAAGCCTGCTATTGAAACTTTCAGTGTTAGGTCTAAGTGCAACATTGGAAAGGGAGCTTCTTGGACTTCCAAGAATAAGCCTCTTCCTAAAAGCATTCTTCGTCTGCGCCCATTGTTTGGTAGTGCTTTAGAATCAGTTTCAGATGATAGACACAAGCAAGCATTTGACAATGTTTTGAAGACATATGACAAGATAGTTTATAGGGCATCGAAGATGATAAATTCTGCAATACAATGTATTCAAGATACTCAAAACAATCTTGTTACTGAAATTACTCAACTATTGAAAGAAGTTTCATCCTCTCCTAAGGCATGTAGTGAGAAGAAGCGACGCTCATCTGTAAGTAATATTGAGTAATTTTTTGTCTTGTTTTAGTAACTCCATACTATTTGTTTGTACACATATTTTTTTTGACCTTATTACTTTCTCTGATTTGTGTTTTTATATTTGTAAAGGCTAAGGAACCGTCTGGAGGACGCAAGAGGAGGAAGAAGAACAAGGATTCGGTAACATCTTTTTTTTTGTAGTTTTCAATTCAACTATTAGCATTGTTTTGTATGACAAAATATTTTTATGTTTGTAAAAATATTTCAGGAACGCACTGCTGCTGCACCGACACCATCTCCTATTCCATCTCCATCTCCATCTCCCTCACCTGTCAAAGATCCATCCCCTGTTACATCTCTATCTCCATCTCCACCTCCAGTTGTGCAAGATCCATCCCCTGTTCTATCTCCATCTCCTTCTCCACCTCCACCTGTCCAAGATCCGTCCTCTATTGTATCTCCATCTTCCTCGCCTTATCGAGTTCCATCCCCATCTTCCTCTCCTCTCCGTGCTCTGCCTCCACCTCCCTCAGTGTTGCTTCTACCTGCACCTCCCTCACTTTTGCCTCTACCTGCACCTAGCTCATTATTGCTTGATGTGGCACCATCTACTGTGATCGAAGAGAGGATTGATGATGATGCTTCCAGAGAAGAACATGCAAATAAGGTGAAGTTTCAAACTTCTTTTACTTTAGTAATTTTATTGTTTGGTAATTTTTATTTTTTATATTGTGTGTTTTTGTCAGCTTGGAACGGGAACTATTGATGATGATGTTATTTTATCTTGTGAAAAATCTGTGTCCCAATCTTCTGGTGTTGTGGAGGAAAAGTTTGATTTCTATAGTTGGAAAAATATCAGCAATGTCTCCAAAGATTTAGACGATGATCCAACTCAGAAGCAACTGCCGATGAATCTGCAGAAGCAGAGCCTCAGGTTTCAGTAATTATCTTTTCTACTCAGCAAATATTTTTCTTTATTTGTTATTGTTGCTTTGTATATTTTGTATCCATTATTTCTTTTTTGTTTATCAGCAGACTAAAAAGGGCAGTGCAACTGCTGTCCTAATCACAGTCGTCTGGGATCCGACAGGGTGTTTTTGATAGTCAAACATGGCATGCTGCTGCCACTGTTGTACGAGAGTTGGAAGAGGATAAATCTAACCCAGATGACACTCAGGTTTCAGTAGTTACTTTAGTTTATTCAGTAAGTAGTTATTTGTTGCCTGTTAAGTTTTTGTCTATAGCTTTGAGGTTTTAATAATTTTATTCAGTAAATTTTGTCTCATTGTTTCAGTAATTTTATAGATATTTCAGTAGTTTTATCCGCGAGGTGGCTTTTCAGTAACTTCAGATCCTTAATTTTTAGTAATTCTTTGTAGCGTCATGGTCGTGGTCGTGGACGTGGTCGTGCTGCCACACAGAAGAAAAAAGATGTATGTATTGTCCACTTTTTTTGTTTCATATATTTTTTCAGCAAATATTTTTTCAGTAGTCATGTATTTTATTATCGTAGTAGTGCATGTTTATATTGACATTTTTGGTTTGTAGTCTGAACAAGCTGTTGGAGATCAAGAAAAAGTGGTTACACCTGATCAACGCCTTACTCGATCAAAGAAAACCGACAGCATGTCGCTGAAATAATTGTAAAGCAATTATGATAGAAAAATTCGAAAGGAGAAGAAAAAGAAAAGGAAGGATGTTGATTTAAAAGATGAGTTGTGGGAGATCGCAAGTTTCGATGATTTTACCCTTCTTGATTGTCTAGCCGTTAAACCGAGATATTTCAAATATTATCAAGAACTGAGATCCCCTTCTGGTTTTCATTCAAATCCTTTTGAAAATTGAACGTGACATCGTCCAGTCTCAAATCTCAATAAATTGTTAATCTTTAGAAATGATTTGTTCAAAGACCAGTATGAAGACACCTTTAAAATGTAAGTGTATTTTTTACAAAACAATATTCATGCATGATTTGTTCACTATATTGTGTTATGTTCTTATAACATTTTACTTGATTATTTCTTTTGCTAAATATTTTAGGCAATGTTTTTTGAAATTCTGTGAGAAAATGCCCACACCTTCTCTGTTCGGTACTTAAAAATTCAATGGAAGCAGCATTGTTCGCTCCTTTGGCGATAATGAAATAGCTGAGAACAATATTTTTGATTGTTTTTCCCTGTGCTTGATGTTAGATGATACAGAATATAGGGCTGCTGCTGCTGGCTTCAGGATAATTCTCCTATCACAAATAGTGGTGAGAATATCTTTTTTCAACTTTGCTTCAGTAATTTCTTTGTTTAGTAATTTTTAGAATGGTTTTATTTACTATGATGTGTCTGTATCATTGCTTTTAGTAACATTGGTTTTAGTAATTTCCATTTGTTCAGTAACTTCTATTCAGTAATTTCTATTTTTTCAGTAACTTTGCTTTAGTAATTTCTATTTGTTCAGTAAGTTTGATTCAATGATTTTTATTTGTTCAGTAAGTTTTCTTTAGTAATTTCAATTTGTTCAGTAAGTTTGATTCAGTAATTTCCAGTTGTTCAGTAACTTTTTATAATTGGTGTGCAGGATTCAATTATTGTTGAGGACTCTTTTGATCTTGTTTGTCTAATTGGTTACGTGCAACAATGGTACACTGTTGATGAAGTGATAAATGCCACTGTTATAAGTTATTTTTCTTACTCCTTTATAATATAATATATAATTCAGTGCTATTTTCTTACTTTTTTTTCTCTGTCGTGGCTAATTTGATCTACTTTATATTCTCTTATTTTTACAGGTGTTTGTACTTGTCCAGAATGACACTTATTGGGTTGTGTACTGCATCAACACTCTCTATGATCAAATTGATATATTGGACTCTCTATCATGGGAACAGGAGTCTGACAAGCACATGTATCATGCCAAGTTTTGTGAACGTTTACGATCTCGGCTGAATACTCTTTTGGAGAGGTTCATAGATTCTAAGTTTCCAGACATCAGCGAGTGGACTATGCCATATGTTCCTCTGGCTTATCAAAACATTGGCAATGATTGTGCATTCTTCTGCTTGAAGTTTATTGAATATTATGATCCTCAAGTTCGTGGACTTGATGTTGTTGTTGAAACAGTTAAGTGTTCTTATTTCATCTAAGTTGACTCTTTTTTTAACATGTTCTGTTGTTATTAATTTATTACCATTTGTGCGGAGCCGGGGCTGCGAGTATGGGGCAGAATACCTGCACTACCTCAAGTTCCACAAGTTGAATGAAGCTCCAAGGCCCTTTGCAAAGGACATTGAGGAGTATTCTTCAAGTTGCATGGGAGGAGATTGTCAAGACTAAGATTCTTTAGAATCAGTGGCGCAAATAAAAACATTATGTGTACTTTGTCTTTCGTTGTGTAGGAGAATCTTTTGTCTTTGGTTTCACAAACATTATGTGTACTAAATGCAATGTAGTTGGTTCCATAAACTTATGTGATGTTCAGTAATTTTATGACAATGTTAAGTAACTTTCTGTATGTAATGTGGGTTTATTCCAGTAATGTGTGTTTGTAAATGATGTTCAATAATTTTTTTGACAATGTTAAGTAACTTTCTGATTGTAATGTGGCTTTATTCCAGTAATGTGTGTTTGTAAATGATGGCTTTATTTCAGTATTTTCACAATGTGTCAGCCATTCTGAAACGAAGCACTTTAATTACCTAAGGTTCAGTAATTTTTCCTAAGGTTCGCTACTGTTCAGTAATTTTTTTCCTAAGGTTTGGTATTGTTCAGTAATTTTGTAGCTGTTGTTCACAATGTGGCAGCCATTTTTAATCGAAGCACTTTAATATTTTATGCACATAATTGAAAAGATTAACTATGAAATATAGAAGAGTAGCTGTACTGTTTTATATTTAGGTTCAGTAATTTCTCAATAAACGCTCAGTAATTTTTCATAGGCATAAGTTAAATAGCGGATTCAAAGGAAATGAACCAATAAGTAACTTTGTTGTAAATATCAATTACATGTCTATGTTCAATAATTCACACTATATGTTTTGTAATGCATTGTTTTTATTACAATATGTCACGTATTCAGTAATTTTCTATAACCTTCAGTAATATCTGTATCAGCACCTTGGTTTGCATAAATGTCTATACAAATTACGTGCATCGGAGAGTAACAATTTCATCACACGTGAAATAGTGATTCATTATCATCAAATTCTCCACATTCTTCGCTTGTTGATGCCCCGTCAGAAATATATTTGACATTACGTGATGTTCTTGTTCCAACAGTACCTCCACCACGTCCAGTCTTCAAAGAACTTTTACTCCTACTCAGTAAATATTCACAGTAATGCAAAAATTTGTTTCAGTAAATATTGAATCGTAATTGTTTTTCCCTTTCAGCAGTTTTTTCAGTAAACATTGAATGAATGATGTTGGTATAGACTTACAATGGTTCCTTTGTGTCAATCTCATGATTAAGTTGAGCATCTTTCAGCCCTTCTCCATACTCATTGTTTCTCTTGTTTGCCATTCCAAGACCACTTCTCTTTGGCCTTCCTCTTTGTCTTTTAGTGACACCTCTTGCAGCCTTCATTTGAGCTCTGTCACAAGTGGCTGCGTTGTGCGCTATGTCAAACAAACCACATTTGCCGCACGTTCTTCCCTTTTTTCTTTTGTCTTGTGGAAAATGAGGTTGAGTAATTCCTTCTATTTCTATCCCTTTCTTTCTGCAGCCTTTTGTGGTTGACACTGGTGGTGCTTCTAATTCAATATTTTTTGCATTGCTGACCTATATTTGATGGTATTGCATGTAATACTGCAATTGCATCTCTGATTATAGCTTTTGCCTTGTCTATTACCTGTTCAGTAATGCTTCTATTACAATATAGTTCAGTAATAAGAACTTAGTAATTTCCAAAAGAGTTTCAAATCGTTACTTGTGAGGACCTTATGGCAGACCTTTGTAACTTGAAAAGGTCTGAAAGTATGGATGTGGTTTGATGAGCTTTTGTGTCACCATCTGGCCCGAAAAACATCTTATCGTGCCTGTCAAATGATTTATCTTGGCATGATTGTCATATATAGTGCTTTAGGATATATCTTAAAGGTATACGCCCCACACAAAGGTGTGTGAACATGCAGACCAAATGGGGGCAAAAAAGCCTTGCTTCATAATCATATGTTCATAACCAAATGTGCGAAGGAGTCCCCGAAGCCGCGCACTGTCAGCTTCGCGTCCAAGTCTTCAGTGAGAACGGCAACCGAAGTGGAGTGGCGCCGGCGTGTGGCAGGGGTGGAGAACGAGGATCAGGATCGGCTGACTTCACCGCTTTGGAGTGACGCCGTGACTTCACCCATAGCAGTCGTTGATTTAATTTGGCGGCCGGTGATGCATGCCGCTGGGTTGAAATATATATATATATATATATATATAGGAAACTGCTATTCTTGACCCAAGGGAAGAATAGCTTATTCTTCACCGGACCTGAACTCAGCCTAGCTCGCGATCCCGCGCTACTCCGCCGCCCAGCTTCGGCGGCGCCCTTGCCGCCTCCGCCGCTGCTCACCGCCGCCGCCACTCATCGGCGTGACGCTCTCGTCGCATCCACTGCCCCTGGCTCCGGCGGCGCCCCTGCAGCCTCCGCCGCTGCGCTAAATTCTCGGAGTGAGACGCCCCCATCCCGACACCGCCCACTGTTGACGATCACCACCGCAGCCGGTGTTGCCCTCGGCGCCTCGCCGCCCCACCCACACTGCGCCCCTCACCACTGGGCCTACCTTCCTCTCCTTTTCTATGTCCTGTGGCAGAGTGGAGGAACTCAGGGCTACAAATCCGTGCAGCTAAAGATTCTTCGGTGATGATGGCGGCAGCGGCTACGCCGCGAGCTCGTCGGAACCCTAGAAATTTTTGAATGCAATGACGTGATCCGCAATGATGAAAAGAAATTACCGATGAGACTGAAGAAAGAAAAATTACTGACGGGCTCAAAAAATTGCTGAAGCGATTGTAACAAAAAATTACTGAAGTTAAGTTAATGAAAAAAGTTGGTTGGTTGGTGGACGCGGGTCGCAGGCGCGCACGGGAAGGGCGCGGGGGGTTTTGGTCTATTGGCTTAGTCGTTAGCTAGTTAATTGTGTATGGGTGAAGAATAAGCTAGAGGGAAGAA
>BCLH01002081.1:19854-41993 GCA_001602315.1 Zoysia pacifica
ATATATAGACCATAGAATAAAAATTTTATAGCAGGACCGAAGATCCAACCAGGTTTTGGCTGTATAGCAGAAAATTGTTTCAAAACACAATCTCCGCAACATCACCCTTCCCCATCTCCTCGCGACACTGTGCCTCTGCCAGCACCGCTGCGGCCCATGCCCCTACTGCCGCGACGCGCACGCCTACCACATCCCCGACTCACCCTGCACTGATTCACCACGCTCGGCCCCCCCCCACCACATCTGCTACCCCCGTGGCCCTGCCCCACCTGGCCGCCGCTACCGAGATCGAGGCGACTCAGCTCCAGCCCCTTCGCCGCTTCCGACACTGCCCGTGCTGCCAACCTCGGCCCCAAGGTCCCGGCTGCCACCAACCCACCCCTTCGCTCCGGACCAAGCCAAAAGAGAGCCGAGGGAGGACCGAAGGCCGCGACCACCATGCCGACAGCGAGGTCGGCGCGCAGCAACCTGCAGCTGCCACCGGAAGAGGCAGCCTGGTCGGAGGCTGAGATGCGGGGCTACGTCAATAGCGTCACTCATGCCGAGGCGCCCAGCCAAGCCGCCGCGCAGCGACCCATCAGGGATGCCGCAGCCGGAGATTTTTCAATTCTTACCACCAATGCTTTCAATGCTTACCACTCAATTCATAAACTTTTCATTTGGAGTCACTAAATACATTTTTCATTTCAAAACATACCTTTCCTTTGAAATTTTAACATTTTATTGTTTTATATTGTGTTATTATATTGTGTAATAATGCATTATATTTATTATATTATGTTATTAGCATCACTTAAGCCCAATTTTTGTTTATTTTAACACAATATAAAACAGTGAAAATAATTAAAATTTGGAAAAAATAGTATGTTTTGAAGTGAAAAATGTATTTAGTGGCTCTAAATGAAAGTCTTACGGATTGAGTGTAACATCCCGAATTTCAAATTAATAAAGTGACAATTTCTTCAAATTTTGTTTCAATTAAATTTTCTGTTCTAATATTTCATTCTGTTCAAAATTCATTCGTTCCGAGCCTCGTTTCGTCCAAATTCAAAATCTGTTCCTCTAAATTGATCCGGTGCCGAAATAATTTAGTATGCGTAATTTTTTACGTTTGGGCTAAAATTATTTCTGGAATTTCTCTAATTAATTTTGGATCTCTAAATATTTTTTCCGAATTAATCTCTTCAGCCTTTTTAATTATTTCGCAATTTTCAATTAAATTTCCAGAATTATTTCTAACCCTACCCATTTTTCCCCACCTATAAATACCTTCTAACCCTAATCTCCACCTCATTTTTTTCTCCGTTTTCCTTTCTTCCTCCGCAAGCCCAATTTTTCTACCAACTGCCTCATCTCCGCGCCGTCCCTTCCTCGATTTGCTCGCCTCTTCGCGTGCGTCGCTCGTCGGCCTCATTTTGCTGCGGGTCACGTCGCTCATCGCCGTTGCGTCATCCTCTCCTGCGCCACGACGAGCCCTTGCGCTGAGCCGTTTTCTGCGCCGATCTCTGCCTTCGTCACCTGCGCGTCGCTGTCGTCTGCGTGGAGCCGCACGCCGTCCTGCCGCGTCAACGCTGTGCACTTCCCTCCGGACCGAAGCCAACGCCGTCGGTCGAGTGCTCCGTCTGCTCCACCTTGATCCCCATGCGCGCCGCGTCGTCCTGCGCCCCAGCCAAAGCCACGCTTCGCCTGCCGCAAGCCACGTCAGCAGCGTCGCCGCTCCACTCGTCTCCGCACAGAGTGTTCCGCTGGACCGAGCGCCTGCCTCCGTGATTTTCCACGCCGATCTCCAGTGCCCCGAGTTCCAGTACTCTCTTCTCCGTTTTCCGCGTCGTCTCCGATCTCCGATTTCGTCTCCAATTTCAGATCTCGGTGAGAACAATTTTCCTTCTTTTCAATTCCTTTTCCTTGCTGATTAATTGTTAGATTAATTGCTAATTTAATCTGCGATTAATTATTCTGCAATTAATTTAAATCCTTGTGATCTCGATTGTCTACAATTTTCGAGAATCCCGTTAGATCTCCGATTAATCCCAAAATTGTTCTGTTGTTTTGTCTCATCACGATCGTTGTGTAGGGTTGTTTCGGGTAATGTGTTGCGCACGTTTAGTCTAGTAATTTTGATTTAGATTCAAATTCTAGTTCTATTCTTTGTCTTGTAATTAGTGTCTAATCTCTCTTGTTCGTGTTGTGATTAGCTGCTGTTCTCGAGGAGGAGTTCTGCGAGCCAGCTCAGTTCGATGATCCGGATCCCGACTTCGATCCCGATTTGCCAGGCAAGCCACGTTCTTTGATCACTTTGTTTCCAGCATTTTAAACTGCATGTTTTGTTTGCAACTTTAATTTGTATACCAACTATTTTAAAATATGCTAGCAACATTCTTAAGCCATGTCTGTTTACTGTTTCACAAATATCAACCCTAGGAAAGCTATAGAACATTTTTTTTACTTTTATGCTTAGCCATGCTTAGTCGCATTTATTTTCATCTCACACCTATCACTACAAAATAGAATTTGTGTTAAATGCTTTTGGAACTGTGCTTCAAATGTGTGAGTATTGCAAATAACTATACATAACTATTTAGTGAGGGCAGATTCGAGTATGCGCAGCTGGAGAACTTTTGGGAAGTCCCTATGGGTGTACTTGCTGTGGGTATAACGGGAAGATTCGGGCTGTGATCTTTCTGTGAGACTTATTGTTGGCGATGAGATTGGAGTTGATGCCTGCCCCGGTAATTAAGGACCGAATCCTTCGAGCCTTGTACGCTCAGTTGACAACCATGCACACCACGTTACCCTGTATGGGCAGTTGGCTTGATCTTGAAGCTTGCTGAGATTGGTTGTCTACCTGTGGGTTGGCGTTGTAGTGTTAGTGTGGTGTAGAGCTCTGACTCCTCACATGAGATCGAGATACCCCACCTGATTAGTGGTAGGCTCTTCACAGCCCCAGGCCCGATTGCGTAGGCTTTTGGGATCCCTATCCTGGAGGACGATGACGTCAGTTAAAGCTTGTGGATGGGTCTTATGTGTTTGTCGGGACTATGACGGTAGTTTTCGATGACGCATCTCGTGGGTCTAGGTGCATAACCTCTGCAGAGTTTTAGTCGATGCGCATTGCCACGTCTTTTTGGAAGGACACTCCCTGAGTTGTGCTCCTCATTGAGTAGTTTTGTTTTTCTTCCTCCTCTCCTTTTCCAAATGTTTTTGACCCTGGCTTTTGAGCTGTGGCTGAGTGTGGAGATTACATCGGCATTAAAATGAACCCCCGTCTGAGATAACGAAGATCTCTACGGGGCAAGATAATAAAATTTGACAAGTTTGAAAATAAAGCTTTATTGCATACTTTAAATAAAATAAAATGTTTTAAACTTGCATTTAGCACTTGAGCCATGCCTTTACCCTTGAAACCATTTGCATGCATACATTGTTGTTAGGTAGTACGAGGTTTTCTGAGTATTCGTACTCACGGTTTTCTAATTTGTTGTTTTTAGAGGATATTCTCAGCTTCGACTTCGACTACGTCTCTGACGGTCTGTGACGTCCGCTCCTGCGCTCGAGCTAGCCTGTGTGGAGGAGGTTCGCTACCGCTGTCATGTTGATGCTTCCGCTGTTGTTTTTGTTGGATTCACGATAGTGATATATCTTCTCTGAGATATTTCTGCATACGTGCCGATGGATCCCTTTGGAGGATTTTATTCTAATAATTTCACGTTGACCTGTTATTTTCTAATCTTGTTTCTTGGTTAATATTTTTGTTATGGTTTTTTGATTAATCGCTTGTGATATCGTGCTTGCCAAACTCCTGGGATTGGCAATATCATGGGAGATCGGGACTTATCGAAAGGTAAGTAAAATCCCGATCGTTTCAGGTGGTATCAGAGCTATACTTGACCGTAGGAGCGAAACCATAGAACTGGACGTAACTAAGGATTATTTCTAGATTTCCTAATCTGCTAACAAACCTTCATCGTGAAAGTTGTTTTCGTAAATCTCGTCGATTGCTTGGTGGGAGTCTTGTTTACTTAGAGCAGTGCTTGTTTAGTTATCTTCATTCTAATCTGCTCGCTTTCTATCTTCTTCAGTAATTCTGTTTCTGCTAATGCTATTTTTCTAATCAGAATTGTTTTCCTGCAACAGATAGCTCTGAGGAGGTCTGGACGTCTTCACGCTCGTTTTGAGGAGGCCGCTCTGAAGAACCCTGAGGTACCGTCACCCGCTGGGCGTGGTCGTGGTGCTGTCCCCAGAGGTCGTGGTCGCGGCGCTGGAGGCCGTGTACCAGTGCCACCTGCGGCTGACGCGCCTGACATTGGTCAAGGGCGTGGCTGTGCTGGAGCCTCTGCCCCTTAGGCCGAGGGTCGTGGCAGAGGAGTTGCCATGGACCCTGAGCTCGAGCCTGCTGGAGTTGCCGTGCCTGGTGAGGAGCTTCCAGCTGCTCCGAACCGAGCGAAGGTGATGGCTCGACAGACGCTTCTGCTTGAGCGTATTGTCGAGCAGTCACAGCAGCAGCCTCGTGGTCGTGCTCCTGCTTCTGACGCAGCACCATACCACCAGTCAGTCGGTTCTCGCATGGCGATGTTTCTGAACATGCGCCCTCCTACTTTTGACCGTGCAGTCGATCCTTTGGATGCTGACGACTGGCTCAGGGATATCGAGAAGAAGCTGGACCTAATTCAGTGTGACGACCAGGAGGCAGTTTGTCTGGCAGCACACCAGTTGACAGGTGCAGCTGGTGCTTGGTGAGACACTCTGTTCGCCACACTTGACGAGCCTGAGCTGTTCACTTGGGACGACTTTGTCACCGCTTTCCGTGGTTTCCACATCTCAGAGGGAGCCATAGAGGCGAAGGCGGAGGAGTTTCGTACTCTGCGTCAGGGGAGTATGACTGTCACCGAGTACACCAACCGCTTCACTCAGCTGAGTCGTTTTGCACCCGAGGAGGTCTCGACTGAGCGTCGCAAGATGTACTGGTTACACAAGGGCCTACGTCTCGAGATGCTTCCGTTCCTGGACGAAGGTGTTAAAAGGAGCCTTGGTGAGCTGATTGACAGATGCCTAGCTTTGGAGGTGTCACTTCAGAAGCTCGGCCGGTCCAGGGATGCTAAGAGGAGAGCTCTTGGCCAGAGACCCAGTCGTGAGGCTTCTCAGCGTCAGCGTTTCAATGGTTCTTTCTAGCAGGGATCGGGACAGTCTATCTTCACCCGATCCACTGCTCCTGCTCCAGCTTCAGTCCAGCAGCAGAGTTCTCAGCGCCAGAGAGGTGCCTTCCAGCAGTAGCAGTCCTCTTTCCGTCTGACAGGAGGTCAGCCCTCGGTTCGCTGCTTCGAGTGTGGCCAGGAGGGTCACAAGGCGTTTCAGTGTTCGAGGCGCCAGCAGCAGGGACCTGGGGAAGGTGGTGTTCAGTTTGCCACTCCCGCTAGGCCACCGCACCAGTCAGAAGAACGAGGAGTGCGTTCAGCGGGCCGTGGCGCTGTTCAGTCGAGCGTCACGTGCAGTCGCCTGAGCCACATCTCGGTGGAGGAGGCTCAGGAGGCACCGAACGTCATCGTTGGTGAGTTCTTAGTTCACTCGCACCTAGCGACGGTTTTGTTCGATGGGCTACGTATTCGTTTGTGTCGTCGGCGTTTGCGTCCACATACAGTCTTCCTACCTCACTCTTAGCTATACCTACACTTACCACTTCATCTTTTGGAGTCTACAAGAGTCGTATTGAGTGTAGAGGTGTTCAGATCTTGATAGAGGGTGTGGTTTTCCTAGCCAATCTCATCGTCCTTCACTCACATGACATTGATGTCATCTTGAGGATGGATTGGCTAGCGAGGCACCAGGGAGTCATCACTTGTGCTGAGAGGGTTGTATGTTTGGTCAACCACCACGGTGTTTAAGTGGTGTGTGCTCCTAGAGCGTCCAGAGTTCCACCTTCAGTTTGCAGCTTGCAAGAGCTATCTTTGGAGCAGATTCCTGTTGTTCGTGAGTTCCCAGAGGTGTTTCCTCATGAGTTGCCGGGACATCCTTCAGATCGAGATGTTGAGTTCGTGATCGATCTTCTTCCTGGCACCGCGCCGATTACCAAGCGGCCATACCAGATGTCTTCTGATGAGCTTGCTTTGCTTAAGGAGCACATTGATGAGCTCTTGAGTAAAGGGTTCATTCGGCTGAGTGCTTCGCTGTGGGGAGCCCCAGTGCTATTCGTGAAGAAGAAGGATGGGTCAATGCGCATGTGCGTTGACTATCGTTCTTTGAACGAGGTGACGATAAAGAACAAGTACCCTTTACCGAGGATCGTTGATTTGTTTGATCAGTTGAAGGGTGCGAAGTTCTTTTCCTCGATTGATTTGAAATTGGGGTATCACCAGATGAAGATTCGACCTTCTGACATTCCAAAGACTTCGTTCGTGATGAGGTATAGGTCTTATGAGTTCCTGGTCGTTTCTTTTGGACTCACTAATGCCCCTGTCTACTTCATAAACATGATGAACAAGGTGTTCATGGCTGAGCTGAATAAGTTCATGGTGGTTTTCATTGATGATATCCTCGTCTATTCCAAGTCAGCCGAAGAGCATGAGCAGCACCTGAGAGTTGTGCTTGAGAGGTTGAAATCTCATCAACTATATGCCAAGTTCAGCAAGTGCAAATTTTGGCTTGAGAATGTTGCTTTTCTCGGTCATGTTGTCACAGCTGAGGGCGTTGCCGTTGATCTTGAGAAGGTCAAGGCTGTTGTGAAGTAGGAGTCTCCGAGGTCAGTCTCTGAGGTGAGGAGTTTTCTTGGATTGGCAGGTTACTATTGCCGATTCATTGAGAACTTCTCCAGGATTGCTAAACATTTGACCGAGTTGACTCAGTTGGGGTGCCGTTTGTCTGGTCAGATGCTTGTGAGAGGAGTTTCCAGGAGCTGAAGATGAGGCTGACATCTGCACCTATTCTGATCTTGTCAGATATTCACAGGACTTCCAAGTTTTCTGTGATGCTTCTCGTCAGGGATTGGGTTGTGTGCTGATGCAGAATAAGAAGGTTGTGTGCTATGCATCGAGGCAGTTGAAGAAGCATGAGTTGAACTATCCGACGCATGATCTTGAGTTGGCAGCTGTTGTGCATGCTTTGAAGATTTGAAGGCATTATCTGATCGGCAACAGATGTGAGATCTTCACCGATAACAAGAGTCTCAAGTACATCTTCACCCAGTCAGAGCTGAACATGAGGCAGAGGAGGTGACTTAAGTTGATCAAGGATTACGATCTTAGCATTAACTATCACCCAGGTAAAGCGAATGTGGTAGCCAATGCTTTGAGTCGTAAGGCTTATTGTTCTTCTTTGTTGTCTGAGCAGTTAAGATTCTTTCAGATCTGGCCAGTTTGAGAGTTGAGATTGTTCCTCAGGGTTTCTTGTGCGAGCTCAGGTTGTAGCCGTTGTTGATTGAGGAGATCAAGTCAGCTCAGAGGCTTGATAGAGAGGTTCAGTCGATCTTGAAGAAGATGAGAATAGGCAAAGCACCGGGTTTTCGAGTGGATCAGCAGGGTGCTTTGTGGTTTGGGGACCGTATCTGTGTTCCCAGAGTGCCAGAGTTGCGGGATGCTATTCTGAGAGAGGCTCATGATTCGAGGTTTTCTATCCACCCAGGTTGCACCAAGATGTTCGAGGATCTGAGAACTTGTTTCTGGTGGGTTGGCATGAAGGCAGACATTGCTGAGTATGTTGCCTTGTGTGATGTTTGTTGGCGAGTTAAGGCTGAGCACCAGAGGCCAGCTGGATTGCTGAAGCCGCTGTCGATTCCTTCCGGAAAGTGGGATGACATCAGTATAGACTTCATCACGGGTTTGCCGTTGACGTCTCGCCATCGTAATGCTATCTTGGCGGTGGTGCTATCTTGGTGGTGGTGGATCGATTGACTAAGACCGCTCATTTCATTCCTGCGAATGAGAGGTACTCAGTTGATCAGTTGGCCAAGTTGTACATCGATCACATTATAAGGTTACATGGTGCACCGAGGAGCATTCTGTCTGATCGCGGGTCTCAGTTTACTGCGAGATTCTAGAGGAGTTTGCATGAGGCTATGGGTACACACCTGGTGTACGGTTCAGCTTATCACCCTTAGACAGATGGTCAGACAGAGCGTGTGAACCAGATTCTGAAGGATATGTTGAGAGCTTGCGTGGTCACCTATGGGCAGAGCTGGGAGGACAGTCTCTCTTTTGCGGAGTTCTCTTACAACAACAGTTTCCAGGCCAGTTTAGGTATGTCACCTTTTGAGACGTTGTATGGTAGGAGATGGCGCACCCCGCTCATGTGGTCAGAGGTTGGCGAGAGGTCCTTCTTTGGCCCTGATTCCATCTGACCTGCTGAGGAGAAGGTTGAGAAGGTCAGCGAGCATCTTCGGGTTGCTCAGATCCATCAGAAGAGCTATGCGGATAGGAGGAGGAGCCCCCTTTCTTTTGAGATTGATGATTGGGTGTATCTCAAAGTGTCACCTCTCCGTGGCACGCGTCGCTTCTATGTTCGAGGGAAGTTGGCTCTGAGGTTTGTTGGTCCTTTTCGGATTCTTAGGAAAATCGGTGATCTTGCTTACAGGTTGGACTTGCCATCCGAGCTTGCGGGTGTGCATCCGGTGTTTCACGTCTCTCACTTGAAGAAGTGTCTTCGAGTGCCGGAGGAGCGAGTTGTCTCTAATGTTTTGGTTATCCAGAACACGCTCGAGTATCTAGAGTACCCGATGAAGATTCTTGATGAGGCGTTCAAGGAAACGCGGAAGTCCAAGATTAAGTTTCTCAAAGTTCAGTGGAGCAACCACACTGAGCGAGAGGCTACCTGGGAGAAAGAAGATGATCTGAGGAAGGAATTTTCCTATCTGTTTGAGTCCGCTTCTTGATCTCGAAGACGAGATCCTGTAAGGGGGGAGTCTGTAACATCCCGAATTTCGAATTAATAAAGTGGCAATTTCTTCAATTTTCATTCCAATTAAATTCTCTGTTCCAATATTTCATTCCGTTCAAAATTCATTCGTTTCGAACCTCGTTTCGTTAAAATTCGAAATCTGTTCGTTTAAATTGATCCCGTGCCGAAATAATTTAGTCTGCGTAATTTTTTACGTTTGGGCTCAAATTATTTCCGGAATTTCTCTAATTAATTTTGGATCTCTAAATATTTTTCCTGAATTAATCTCTTCAGTCTTTTTAATTATTTCGCAATTTCCAATTAAATTTCCAGAATTATTTCTAACCCTACCGATTTTTCCCCTCCTATAAATACCTTCTAACCCTAATCTCCACCTCATTTTCTTTTCCCTATTTTCCTTTCTTCCTCCGCAAGCCCAATTTTTCTGGCAACGGCCTCATCTCCGCGCCGCCCCTTCCTCGATTTGCTCGCCTCTCCACGAGAGTCGTCCGTCGACCTCGTTTTGCCGCAGGTCATGTCGCTCGTCACCGTTGCATCATCCTCTCCAGCGCCACGCCGAGCCCTTGCGCTGAGCCGTTTTTCGCGCTGATCTCTGCCTTCGTCGCCTGCCGCTTCGCTGTCGTCTGCGTGGATCCGCGCGCCGTCCTGCCGCGTCAACGCCGTGCACTTCCCTTCGGACCGAAGCCAACGCCGTCGGTCGAGTGCTCCGTCTGCTCCACCTTGATCCTCGTGCGCGCCGCGTCATCCTGCGCCCCAGCCGAAGCCGCACGTCGCCTGTCGCGAGCCACGTCAGCCGCGTTGCCGCTCCACTCGTCTCCGCACCGAGTGTTCCGCTGGACCGAGCGCCTGCCTCCGTGATTTTCCGCGCCGATCTCCAGTGCCCTGAGTTCCAGTACTCTCTTCTCCGTTTTCCGCGTCGTCTTCGATCTCCGATTTCGTCTCCAATTTCAGATCTCGGTGTGAACAATTTTCCTTCTCTTCAATTCCTTTTCCTTGCCGATTAATTGTTAGATTAATTGCTAATTTAATCTGCAATTAATTATTTTGTAATTAATTTAAATCTTTGTGATCTCGATTGTCTACAATTTTCGAGAATCCCGTTAGATCTCCGATTAATCCCAAAATTGTTCCGTTGTTTTGTCTCGTCGCGATCGTTGTGTAGGGTTGTTTCGGGTAATGTGTTGCGCACGTTTAGTCTAGTAATTTCGATTTAGATTCAAATTCCAGTTCTATTCTTTGTCGCGTAATTAGTGTCTAATCCCTCTTGTTCGTGTTGTGATTAGCTGCTGTTCATGAGGAGGAGTTCTGCGAGCCAACTCAATTCGACGATCCGGATCCCGACTTCGATCTTGATTTGCCAAGCAAGCCGCGTTCCTTGATCACTTTGTTTCCAGCATTTTAAACTGCATGTTTTGTTTGCAATCGTAATTTGCATGCCAACTATTTTAAAATGTGTTAGCAACATTGCTAAGCCATGCCTGTTTACTGTTTCACAAATATCAACCCTAGGAAAGCTTTAGAACATTTTTTTTTACTTTTATGCTTAGCCATGCTTAGTCGCATTTATTTTCATCTCACACATATCACTATAAAATAGAATTTGTGTTAAATGTTTTTGGAACTGTGCTTCAAATGTGTGAGTATTGCAAATAACTATACATAACTATTTAACGGGGGCAGCTTGGAGTATGAGGAGCTAGAAGACTTTTGGGAAGTCCCTGTGGGTGTACCTGTTGTGAGTACAACGGGAAGATCCGGGCTAGGATCTTTCTGTGAGACTTGTTGTTTGCGATGAGGTTGGAGTTGGTGCCTGCCCCGGCAATTAAGGACCGAATTCTTCGAGCCTTGTACGCTCAGTTGACAACCATGCATACCACGTTACCTTGTATGGACAGTTGGTTTGATCTTGAAGCTTGCTGAGACTGGTTGTCTACCTGTGGGTTGACGGTGTAGTGTTAGTGTGGTGTAGAGCTCTGACTCCCCACATGAGATCGAGATACCCCACCTGATCTGTGGTAGGCTCTTCACAGCCTCAGGGTCCGATTGCGTAGTCTTTTGGGATCCCTATCCTGTAGGACGGATGACGCCAATTAAAGCTTGTGGACGGGTCTTGTGTGTTTGTCGGGACTACGACGGTAGTTCCCGATGACACATCTCGTGGGTCCAGGTGCATAACCTCTGTAGAGTTTTAGTCGATGCGCATTGCCACATTCTTTTGTAAGGACACCCTCTGAGTTGTGCTCCTCGTTGAGTAGTTTTGTTTTTCTTTCTCCTCTTCTTTTCCAAATGTTTTTGACCCCAGCCTTTGAGCTGTGGCCGAGTGTGGAAATTACATCGGCATTAAAATAAACCCTCATCCGAGATAACGGAGATCTCTAGGGGGTAAGATAATAAAATTTGACAAGTTTGAAAATAAAGCTTTATTGCATACTTTAAATAAAATAAAATGTTTTAAACTTGCATTTAGCACTTGAGCCATGCCTTTACCCTTGAAACCATTTGCATGCATAAATTGTTGTTAGGTAGTACGCAGTTTGCTGAGTATTCGTACTCACGGCTTTTTAATTTGTTGTTTTCAGAGGATACTCTCAGCTTTGACTTCGACTACGTCTCTGACGGTCCGTGACGTCCGCTCTTGCGCTCGAGCTAGCCTGTGTGGAGGAGGTTCGCTACCGCTGCCACATTGATGCTTCTGCTGTTGTTTTTGTTAGATTCACGATAGTGATATATCTGCTCTGAGATATTTCTGGTCTGTGTGCCGATGGACCCCTTTGGAGGATTTTATTCTAATAATTTTACTTTGACATGTTATTTTCTAATCTTATTTCTTGTTTAATATTTCTGTTATAGTTTTTTGATTGATCGCTTGTGATATTATGCTTGCTAAACTCCTAGAATTGGTAATGTCACAGGAGATCAGGACTTATTAAAAGATAAGTAAAATCTTGGTTGCTTCATTGAGTGATAAAGATTGAAAGGCTAACGTATTTGTTGGTAAGAATTGAAAATTCCCCCGCAGCCGCAGTGGCCGACTCCGAGGACAGCGACTTGCCGGTAAGCATTGCTGCCGTGTGCAGAAGTTGGTGCTGGACGGAGGGATGTGGATGGCAGGGACAGTGGGCGGGGAAGAGTTTGTATGTCCAGACAAGCTACTACGATGGGCTTAATTGCATCGATAAGCCGCATCACACGTTAAGCATTGCCGTACCTGGGCGCCCTCTTTAGGAAATGCTGTGCTTACTGATTTTGTAGATCTTAGATGTGACGTGCTATTATCAAGCTACAGTACCAATGTAAGCTGTGTTTCGTGAATAATAGGCTTATCAAGTTGGTACATGCGATCATTGCTCGATTGGTGCAACAATATTCAGCCTGAAAAGCACCACACGTAGATGGATGACTCACCGAGACAAAACTGAATACAAAAAACAGAACTGGAGTCGATAGACAGGGACGTAGTCGAGATTTTTGTTCCCCAAATTGATTATTTTGCACAATTTAAGAACAAATTCACCCCTGTCCTCTTCATTGTCCTCTCAATTTGACAGCTTTTGATTATGCAGTGTCTTTATATTGTCTCTACACAATTTATAAAGAGCATAGTATTGATTCATTTACACTATCCTTTCGAAGCTATGGTTAACTGAGGTAATTTAAATTGAATTTTATGTCTTTAGATTGAAACATCTTTTTGTATTTCCAATTCGTTTATTCATTTAAACACTGTAATATGATGCATGTGCCATACTGAAATGTTCATTTTTGCTACACTGATTATTGCCAGTATATTGTTATATTAGGATGAAAACCATTATGCAAGACCTTTCTACTTTCGCATTTCCCATTGTCCAGCAAACTTTCGCATTTCCCATCGTCAAGCAAATAATTGATTTATCTGTAAGTCATGGCTTCTGACTGTATAGTTTTTGTGTGCAGATGTTGAGCTGAAACACTGCCATGAATTCATTGTAACAAGATTTCTGGTAATGCTTTCTTGTAATCTAGTTTTCGCGAGGAAATAGATTAATATGTAATTCTAGGTTTCTGAAACTATGGTTTTTGTGTGCAAGAAGTTGATCTGAAACACTTCCGCGTGCTCACAGCTATTCATTTAAATGTGATCTGAGTCAAATTATTATCTTTTACTGAAGCGCATATGGAAGCATCTGATTATATTTATCCATTTCAGTGAAGCATTACCAGAAAGTAACCAGATCATCAAGCCATCAATTTCGTTTTGTGTAATCATATATGCGATATGCCTGGTACTCCATGCCATGCTTACATCACATTGTCTGAGGTATCAGAGTCACCAGAGTTTTGAAAGTACCTGTCCCCAACTCACATTATCTTCTGACATGTCATAGCAGTGCAGATTGCAATGTGCATTCATCAACTTGAACATTGTTTTACTGTTTCGGTACCTTGTCAACACAAGCAAGGTTTTTGTATGTTTCTGTCATATCAAAACTGGCATATGAATATGTTGATGGTTTTTTTTCCTACTCTGTACAGATTGATATTCAGTGGTAATGTTACATGGTCCTGACAGCTACGATTTGATTAATAGAAGCCAATTAGAGTCTAGAGTTCCAAAAATTGAAGGGAAGAAGATGAAGAAGGTGGATTAGTCATGCATAATCAAGTAACACACAAATGCACTAACATGGTTACCAAAAGGATTAACACAACAAGTTCTTGTACTTTTGAGTTCGTGACACTATTTTAATCTCATATTTGAGTTGAGATTCTGTGTCTCAGTGTTACAGTGGAGTATGTAGTCCTTCCCAAACAATACATGTGAACTATACATGTGGACTTGTGGTTGGTAGTTCAACCAGATTTATACATTTGCACATGTTCAGAGTTCCCTTTGCTACTATCTCATCAAGGAAGCATCCGTTGTCGACGAGTTTACCTTTTTAAACTCTGACTGATTACACCAAATTAGACCACTCATATGCGTTTAAAATGGACAGTGTTACATGTAGCATCAATGGACCATCCATCTCTGCTTCGCATGTTACTCCCTCTTTTAATCAATTATGACAATTGATAAGTTTTTAATTTCACAAATGATCTAGCTAAGTCCCGACATCGTCAACAAAAAGCGAGTTCGATCGACCGCCTGCACAGAGAGAGATGTGGGCCCGAAGATGTTGACCGCTTGCATAAATGTAATTGTGCAGGCAGACATCCTGAATAACCGCCTGCAGAAATATCTCCTTTTGTGCAGTCGATGGTATATACTGGCCGCCTGCACTTAATTCATTTCCACTAGGCAGAACTCTGCCGTCCACGCTGGCTTACCGTTCTATGGGTCTGGATAAAACACACTGGCGTCCGATCCCAATCGTCCACAGCGGGGCGTGCCTCACCTTGAGCAGATTAAAAACTTACTGCATCCATTGAGGCAGGCCGTGTGAGTCCATCGAGGCAAAGAGAGAGAAAGAGAAAGAGCAGGAGCTGCCCAGGCCACCACCGCCCACCATCGAGGCCACCTCCATGCCAGGCTACGGACCGTCACCTCCCCGCTCCACGCACAACTCGCCGCCTGGGGTCGACCTACATGCGCCTTCGGGGACTGCGTGCGCCGTCGGTTGAGCCGCCTGAGGCCACCTCTGCTCGCCTTTAGGGGCGCTGCCGCTTCCTGTGCGGCCTGGCCCGCCGCCGCCTCCACACGCCGCCTAGGGGCCTCCACACGCCATCGGCCGGGCCGCTCAGGGCCGCTTCCTTGTATCGCCTAGGGCCTGCCTCGGAGCGCCCCTGGCCGTGGCTTTCGCAGGTCCACGTGCGCCGTCGGCCAGCCGTGCCTGCCGCTGGGCTTGGATGGTGGGTCTCTATCGCTCATCTCTCTCACTCTCTCTTTCTGTCCACTCTTAGATTTGTGTCGCCCCTCCGTTCTCTCACTCTCTCTCTGGCATGCAGGTGATGTTGGGGATTCGGCCTCGAGTCGCAGGAGCGCATCCCGGGTCAGCCGCCTCGGCCTCGATTCGCAGGAGCACGTCCCACGGGAGGGATGCCAGGTGGGCATGTCGGAGGGGCCGGCGGTTGGCACGTCAAGCGGCCGACGGGGGGAGCGTTGGAGATCCTGGCGCGAGCGTCAGGCAGGGCTAGCGGTGGGACTCTCGGCTGGTGTCAGCTGGCTAGCGGCTCAAGGCTAGCGTGTGCGGTCCTTTTTTTTATTTTGTAAAATGCTTTGTGGAGGCGGACAACATAATTCTACCGCCTGCGGTAAGACTCTTAGTGCAGCGGTTATTTTAAGGGATCCGTCTGCACTAATAGAATTAGTGCAGGCAGTTCATGTAAACGCATGTACAAATGAATCATTTTTACAGGTTCACTAATGTCAACGAAAACCGAAACCGCCTGCAAAAACCACTTTAAGTCCGCTTGTAAAAACCGTTTGTTAAGTAGTGCGAGTATTAAACAAATACTGCACATAACACTTATTTTGTTACATGTTAATGCGACATAGTCTGTATGTGCAATCAGGGGTAAGATAAAAAGGACCTTTAACATGGACCTAAAACAAATAAGGATCGCCACACATATTCACACATTACCGTGCCACATTATCCAACGCTAAATAAATATTGCCACATAAGTAAGATTTTTATACTAATAGACTATACGTAATTGTGCAATCTCGGTGCATCGAGCTATGTTATATCGTTGATAGTGTTCGGTTTATCTGGCCTATTCTATTTTTGCTGAATGACTGATGTTCGCAGGATGTTTTTTTTTGTTTTTGACAATTGTTTTCTGGGCACGAACGAGAAAGCGGGTAGTTGTGCATGCCGTAGGCAAGATTTAACTTACCGTTCCAACCGTAAAAACCGCGCGGGAGCGGTTTGACAAAAACCGTGAAAACCATTAAAACAGTTCAGTTTTTCGTTCAAATTTTAATTTTTGAATTTTGAAACGGTTTAGACGGTTCGAAAACAGTAAACCGAGCGGTTTTCGCGGTAAACCGCTCGGTTTTGCTGAAAACTGTTAATAGAGAAAACCGAGCGGTTTTTCCTGGAAACCGCGCGATTTTTGCGATAAACCGTTTGATTTATCTGAAAACCGATAAATTAGTGAAAAATAAGAAATTAAATGAAAAAGTGCTGAAAAATTAGGCATGACCTATTCTAATTTCTTTTAATATCAACATTCACAACATACTTCATCCACAAATAAAAGACAGTTATTTATTCATAACAATTCAAAGTTCGAAACACAATAAATTCATATATACATGTTGTTAATTCGCAACAAATCTTAAGTACATACATAGTTTTCGAAGCATATTTTACTTGTGGATTGTATTCCAATCAAAATATGCATTGTCGCACTCTTCACTTGAAAGGGGTTGAATTCCTTTAGTAGCTAACAACTCCGCTTTGAATTCATTTTAAGATTGTCCCGTCCAAGCAGTAGTTGTCTCCTGTTGTGAGTATAATATGTTATAAAACTCTGAATTTTACCATTAGTAGACCCATGTGGTAGGAGGTTGTGTGCTACGATCACCGTACGAACAATTGTAGTATTCATTACCTTAGCTGTATGAGGAATCACTGTCGTCGCGGAATAGTACGTGCCGTAGTAATGCTGCCTCCCTCGTCGATGTCTTTGGTGACTGTGGAGCACTATGGTCCTCATCCTGTGTAGCATGGGTATAGTCTATCTCACCTTCAAAAGAAGTGAAGTGTAAGATAAATAAGTCAAAATTGATCGTATGATGCGAAAAAATTGTTACATGTGAAATGATGAGTTGCGACAGGTGCCTGTGACTCAAGAACCATACTGCCTGGTAGGTCTCCAGATATAGTCCGGGAGCTGCTATCATTTAATTCGTGGTAGAGTGGGCTTCGTCTGACGTCTCCAGAATCTGTGGAGTCGTCACTGTCTACATTCTTACCTTTCTCTTTGCTTCTTAACCTCATCTTTTTACCACTTTTTTTTTGTCTTGCACTTTGAACCTTTCTCTTGCCTATGTGAGTATCACTCACATTTTGATCCGCCCATTCAGATATTGTTGCAGCACGAGACAAGCGCATCAACTGTCTACCAGCGTGATCATCTGTAACAAGACAGCTGGGTACATGACTGTCAATCTCGGTGCCCTCTTCATTAAGAACAGAGTCAGAATTGGATCTTCCATGTTCCATTCATTGCCGAATAGGATTTGAATAATTATACAACGACAGCTCCATGAGACAATCAAATAGATCGGTTTCTGGTGGCTTATATGTCCATAAAACATCACGCATACGGATTCGAAGGTTGTAGTTAACATACACCAGCTTATGCAATTTCTCATAAGATAATCTATTAAGCACTTTCGTGTGGATCAATGCAAATGTACTCTAGTTGCGCTCACAACCACTGGTTGATGCACATTGTGAGACTATCCGTAATACAAGCTGCTGGAGATGAGGTGTGTCACCTCCAAACATGTTTCACCAAGCTGCAGGAGAAGTATTCTTATCCACTGCTATTCTGTTGGCCAACTCAGTGCCGAATGAACCTTGTTTTCTTCTAAAAATTTCTGCCTCTAGCAGGGCATGCACACACAAGTCGGTAGATGCTATGCGTGTAAATGCCTCTCGAACATCGTTCATCATAGTTTGACCTATCCCGTAAGAATAGTGACTTCTTAGGTTCAAAGATCCAGCTGCACATGTAACAATAGTTAGATATTGTTACAGTAGAAACAAAAAATATAATAATATTTTTTCATAAGTACGTATTACCTGCATTCACAAATGTATCATTGCAAATGTCCACCATCCTACGATTTATAATACATATGTACCTCTGCATCTCTCGCTCATCATTCCTATAAAGAGCTTCATACTCATTTTTATATAAATGATATATGAGAAGTACTTCACTCAAGGTAGGGCTCTTGTCTTGATCAGTAAACCGAAGAAACGCATACAAAAGTTGCACTGCATCTACCACATGTTTCATTGAATTCCACCATAACATGCTTGCTAGGCTGGAGTGAGCATGCCTTTCGTCTTCAGTATTGGCAAATCTACTATTTAAAAATGTCTCAGAACCCATCTATGCTATAAAGTTTTCTCTCCGACGAAGCATACTCTCAAGAAATATGTAGTTTGTGCCAAAACGTGTTGCATTCCATCTTATCAACTCACCACCAATAGCATTGGTCATCATAGAGTGCAACTGATTATGATTATACAACCAACGAGAAATGTTGCGAGCCGACTGTATCATAGCTTTATGCTTTGGAAACTCACTAATAGCCTTTAGCATCAGGTTGATTGTACGTGTCACACATAGTTGCCAGACAATATAAGAATACTTGTTTATTAGCAGCTTGCACGCTTTTTTATAATTTAAACCATTGTCTATAATAAACTGCACAATATTGTCTGCATCTACATCAATACATACCTTATTCATTTTCTGCACAAAAACATTTCATGGTTCAAAATACCATAGTACAAATAAAATAAATAGTGCTATAGAATAAACATATGTCCGGTACCTTGAATATGAAGTCCGTAGATTGGCTGTGTTCAGTAACATCACATGAGTTGTGAAAAAACATGACACTATTATAGTAGATCATAAAATTTATCAAGCTCATCCCTGTAGGGCCAGTCCAAGAGTCACACATAATTTTGACATCGTACATCGACCACTCCATCTTGAATTTATCGAATTTTTTTTTGATGTCTTGCTAGTTAGCATCAAGATACGTGTCATCTATTTCTCTCCTAGTTGGGCTAGGTACACTCTCTTCTGTAAACATCATGACACACGACATAAATATGATAACATATAACGAAACATGTAATATAATAAAATAAAGATTTCATACCCCATCTCTGTATCTTCTTTATAACACTAACAAAGTATGGACTATCGACTTTTCTATTAGAGATGGCTTCTGTATAAAATTTTTTTGACCATGCGCGTCCAATGACCGACTTTGCTAGCTTGCTTTTTGCAGTCCATGAACCAGTATCGATCTTAGTGTGAATCCGTTTGAGATGGTGGCTGAGGATGTAGAGCATGAAGAACAGGGTGATGCTATGGAAACCCTACCAAATGATACTGCTGCAGAGTAAGGAAAATCATTAACTTATGTTTCTTGTTGTACCGAATGACATGACTGATTTTGTTATGTTTGTTCTTGTAGGCTTAGTTTGGTGCCTTTGGAGCCTTTGGAACCATTAGCGCAACATCATGTACAAGGAAATGACAGTGATGTGGGTTCACAAGCACTAGCTTATGATGTTGATTGGGATACCTTGCGCATTATTGAAACAATTGATGATAAAGGGAGGTTACAAATTGCTACTGAAGAGCAATTGTGTGCCTTTTTGGGCTTGGTCAATGAGGATGAGGGTCTTGCCGGTGCTACTGCTGGCGCTCAGGCTCAGGCTAGCAATGCTCATGCTGCTGCTGGTGCTACTAACTATAGTGGTTTTAGAGTTCCAAACGTAGATGTTGGTGATGATGGTGCAGCCATTCCCACCTAACGAGAGAGTGATTGTGTATGACTAAGATGACCCAGAAATGAAACTAGGTGCGTTGTTCCTCTCGATGGTAGAATTCAGGCTTGTTGTGTGGCAATATGCTATTAACAGGGAATTCGAATTGGGCATCAGCAAAACAGATTCAACGAGATATGATGCATATTATAAAGGGGCATCAGATTGTAGTTGGCGTATAATGCACATCCAGAAGTAAAGGGGGGAGCTACTATTCTTGTAATGTTTTTTCTCACTAACATTTCTTTGCTTTATTATTTTTTAGGGATATTGCTTGCTGTACAAATATCTGACCCACATTGATTGTTGGCATTTTTCAGGTTTCTGCTTTTAGGAATGTACACACTTGTACATCTAGCATGAGAAGGAAGATAACTACCCCAACCAGTTCATGGGTTGCTTCTAAGGCAGTTTCTATTCTTAAGAAGACTAATATGGGTGCCAAGGAGTTGTAGAACATGCTCCAGGACAAGTGTACCATTTCATATGACACTGTTTGGAAGGGAAAAGAGAGGGCTATGGCTCAATTGTATGGCACTTGGGGGGGAGAGTTTTCAATTACTTTTCAATTGGAAGGCAGAAGTGATGAAGAGGATG
Source organism: Zoysia pacifica (assembly GCA_001602315.1). Taxonomy (NCBI): domain Eukaryota; kingdom Viridiplantae; phylum Streptophyta; class Magnoliopsida; order Poales; family Poaceae; genus Zoysia; species Zoysia pacifica. Next base: position 39,852 of record BCLH01002081.1, read on the forward strand.
CACAAGGCTATAGGAGATCTCCCACTACTTGCTATTTGCACTGATGCTTGTAAAGGGCTAGAAAATGCAGTCAAATATGCTTTCCCTTATGCTGAACGGAGAGAGTGTTTTAGGCATCTTATGAGAAATTAAGAAGTATACTGGAGCAGAACATATGTATGCTGCACCTAGGGCATATAGAAAAGAAGTGCATGATTATCATAAGTCTGAAGTCTTGGTTTATCCTGATGTGAAGATTTATTTGGATATACATCACGGACTCAAGTGGGCGAGAAGTGGTTTCAATCCAACCATCAAGTGTGACTGTGTCACCAATAATATAGCTGAAATTTTTAACAACCGGATCAAAGATATAAAGGACGTGCCTGTTTGTGGGCTTGCCGATAGGTTGAGGTCAATGATAATGAGTCTATGGCATAGGACAAGAAAGATTGGGCAAAGATTTGTTGGGAGAATACTACCAACTGTCAAACATGTCTTGAATGCACAAACTAGGGGACTTGGTCATCTGACGAGGATATCACTCCTTTATACACATAAGAGTTTTTAAAATAGTATTAATAAAATTTATCTACGACAGTTGAGATTAGAGGTGAGCTCGTTTTAAAACACATATCTTTTATTTTTTGAAAATAGATTGTTACTTAATAACTTTATTATGATTAGTAATATTAGAGAGAGTTAAACAAAGCATGAAGAAAGATTTAAAGATGCTCAAGATCAGAACCGTACGTTTGATTTCGGAGAAGATTCAAACAACTCGGGTTTGAGTCTGACTCGGGACTTTTGGACTAGCTTGCACTAAAACGGATACATCGATCTCATACGAGCTCCGTTTTAGACGTTCTAGATATGGTTAGAAAGCTAATAAGATAACCTTTTCAACTTTCCAAAGACACCAGTCTCATCTTTAAATTCGACCGAAATCAGCGGAAATCGTTGACACGGGATGACACCCAGAAACTGTTCGAGTGCTGCGACACTATTTTTGGCTTTTGGGTTTTGTATTTTTTTAAGCGCATTAGTGTTAGGGTTTGTCTCTAAGTCGATCTAAATTCTATAAATTCAGTAGCCGTCGTCATTAAAGACAAGTTTTGATTAGTTTTCTTCTGTTTACAAATAGTTTCACCGTTTAACGGCTTGTTGGTTATCTAACTTCGTGTTTCAATTCAGATTTCATAAGTGAGTTACGTTTTTTCTTGTTTTTGTTTGTGTTTTTCGATTCACAGGCAGAGATCAGTCTTTTTGACGAGGTCAATCCTATGCGCATGGTTGATAACCAAAGAATAAGTGATGCTGCGATTGCGGGGTTTGAATTGTGTTGATTTGAGGCCGGATCGATTGTGTGTCACATTTTTGTCAAATTGAGAGTTATCACTACCTGACGGAAGATTGAAAATCACGTACACATCAAGTGGTATTAGAGCGGTAGTTAGAGTTTCAGGTATACCGTCAGGTTCACATCTATTTTTGTTTATTTTGCATATATTCTATCACCCACAGAAAAGTCGCAACACAAAAAATTAGTAGATTGTTAGATGTTTTTCTGTCTAAGCTGTGTTTATCCTTTGCATAATTTTATTTCAGAGTCCGTAGTGTTGAGTTCGTGTCTTTAGTTTATGTTTTGATTGTTGAATTTCGTGATCTTTTTTATCTAGGTGTTTTCTTTTATTGTTCATCTATATTGTGTTTAGATCTGTTAGTGTCACATCTGTTAATTATTTCTTTTGCATTGAAAATTTATCCTACCCACCCACTCATATTTCGATCACAACTAGATCTATGCTTCATCTATAAAAACGTCAACAAAATTCGCATTCAATTTGAAATCTGAATCTATATTCAGCCTTTCAAACAAATCTGATTCGAAGATTCATCATTAAAATAGTCATAACTTTTGTTTCTTTACTCTAAATTAGACATATACATACTTTTTACATATTTACAGAAAATTTTCCATCTTCTCACAATCATAGATTCAACAAATTAATAACAGAAGTGTCTGTTTTCGCGCTCCGAAGTTTTTGCACATATTTAATAGAAATTCGAGATTTTTTTAAAGCCACATCTTTTATCATATTGATCTGAAATTTGATCGTGTATCATCTTTTGTGCTTAGAAAAATATCTAAAAAATAAAATA
>BCLH01002081.1:52369-63312 GCA_001602315.1 Zoysia pacifica
GCGCGAACGGCGGCGGCGGTGGCGCGTGCTGTCGGGAGGCGCAGGGCGGCGCGAGCACGTCGCCCTGTCTCAAGGTTGAAGATGCAGGCGCGGTGGGCTGGGCCACATACTGGGCCGCGCGAGCAAGTGAGAAGGAGGCGGCCCGCTGCGGTGGTGGAGAAAAAAGGAAGAGGCTGCTGGGCTGTGCGGTAATTGGCCGGAAGGAAAGAAAGCGGCCCAACGGCCAGAAATTTGTTTATTTCTTTGATGGAATTTTAAACAGATTTTTTGAAACTCAAACAAATTCAAAAGAGTTCGGAAAAACAAATCAAGACAAATAAAGGAGTCATGTACTTAATAAAAAAATTTTAATACTTTGAAATTTTCAAATTTCGAGAGTTTTTAAATTTACGTGAGATTTTATCTGAGTAAAAGAGGAGAGAGAAAATATGTTAGCATTCTGTTAGAAAAATTTTAATTTCACATTTTTATCTCTTGGTTAAATTTTGGGATATTACAGTCGCAGCCCAACATGATCACTTCTACTCCAACGAAGCAACCAACTCCAAAAAAGTGGGCTCCCAGAAAAATCACTCCAAAGAAGAAGAAGAATGATTGAGTTGGCTGCTGAAATTTCCATGTCTTGCTACCAATTTGAACCAGTGGCAGACCCAAAAATTTTGTTGAGCCTGGGCGAATACTGTACTAACTGATAACAAGTTCATAAAACATATTTATCACTAAAGTAAGTGTAGATAACATTCACATTAGTTTTGGAACTAAACATATCATTCAATACACTAACAAGATAAAGATATGACAGAAATAGTTCCATTAGAATACTAAAATAAATTGTTCATTACCAATCATCCATCAAGTTCTACTCCCTCCACCCCTTTTACTTGTCATCCTGAATATGGACACGGGAATAAGGAGAATGAAAAGATAGATGTACTTAAAAACACGAAGAGAGATAGAGATGTATTAGGAATAGAGAAAGATGTATTGGGGACCTAAGGTGATACGTAAATGAGGAAAACTTGTAAACTCTAGGACGACAAGTAATTAGGGACGAAGGGAGTAGTAAGTATCTAAATGAGACACTACACAAATTTACAAGTATGAGACAACTGCATTTTCTGATTCTTAATGTAATGAAATCGTCCTCTCAATGTAGAAAACCATCAAGTTTATTTGTGATGCTAAGCAATCTTAGCATCAGCTTCAGAATAAAAACAAATTAAAAATCTATATTTTCTCCATCAAACCAGCCACTTGACTAGGCATACGAGCATCTTCATGGGCCTTGGGTCCGCAGGTAATTTGAACTATTTGTGTGGTTGTTCCAGTTATTGTATTGCGAACTATGTGTGTATGGATGTTGGAACTATGTATGGCTGTAGGGATTATGTTTATGACTGCTAAAATTATGTGCTTTGAACTACGTGAATGTTATTTTAAGTGACCCGTGTCCTGTTCTTTTTTCTGTTCTTGGAAGCTATTTTTTTCCGGATCTGATTCTGTTATCTTTTAATTTTGGGCTATTGAGTGGTACCAAAACACCAGCAGCAACGCTGCTAGGTTGCGGAATGCATTTTTGAATTTTTTATTTTAGATGGCGGCAACACTTATTATTTTTATTTTATCCCAACAGCAAACGTTCAGAGCTTTTAGCCCAGCAGCAAACGTCCAGCCCAAAACAGAAGGGCAAAAGGGTCAGTTCAAGTCTCCAGGAATAGGAAAACCATTAGAAAAGTAATCAAAATCGATTTGAGTATTATAACGGGCTGTTTCTATCTCCATGGGCATTATAGCTATGTCTCGGTATCCATGTGCATTCTGGCAAGTGCACCATTAAGCATGGGCAGAATTCCAAAAAACTCACCAACAGGACACGACTCAAGGTTCAGGCTCGATCATGGAAGCAGTGAGGAAAGAAATTCCTCTAGCTCCTGCCAGCGACCAAAGTCGGAGTTCCTTGCCTGCCAACACTAGAGCTTGGGCAACACTAGCTGTTATGCCATCAAAGACAAAATGATTTCTGTGAGTCCATATGATCCAAGCTCAGGATGGTCAAAGAGTTGAGTCCACGCTTGGTCATACCATCAGTAGCCGTATTGATGTCTGGCTATATATATATATATATATATATGAATTTAAAAGTACAAATACTAAATTTTTAAAATTAAACAAACCTATATATCGGTCCTAAAGTTGTTCCTTAATTTTCTAAAATTTTCTAAACTTGTTTCTTTAGTTTCTAAAATTTCTCAAAATTGTTCCGTTAGATTCATGTCCTCGAGCTCTTGGTGTAGGAGTCCTCCGAGTTCGTCGAGCTCTTCGTGTAGAGTCCTCCGAGTTATTCCAAAGTTTCTAAAGCTGTTCTGTTAGTTCTCAAAATTTTCTAAAGTTGTTACATTAGATCCCAAAATTTCTTTTCGTTAGTTCTTAAAGTTTTCCAAAGTTGTTCCTTTAGGTTCGTATCGTCGAGCTTAGGTGCCCTCTGAGTTATTCTCAAAATTTTCTAAAGTCATTTCATTAGTTTTCGAAGTTTTAAAGTTGTTCCTTTACTTCCAAAAATTTTTAAAGTTGTTTTGTTAGTTTTTAAAGTTGTTCTGTTAGGTTCGTCTCATCAACGTCTTCGTATAGGTGCCCTTCGAGTTACTCATAAAATCTTTTAAAGTTGTTCCATTAGTTCTAAAAATTTTTTAAAGTTGTTTCATTACTTCCCAAAAATTTTTAAAGTTGTTCAATTAGTTTTTAAAATTTTTTAAAGTTATTTCGTTAGGTTCATCTCATCGAGCTATTCACGTAGGTGCTCTCCGAGTTATTCCCAAAGTTTTTTAAAGTTATTCCGTTAGCTCTCAAAGTTTCTTAAAATTATTTCATTAGTTCCTAAAGTTTTTCAAAGTTGTTCCAATAGTTATTAAAGTTTTCTAATTATTTATATAGGTTTGTTTAACTTTAATATCTAGTATTTGCACTTTTAAATTTGTCAGCAGATATACTTTGATAATATATATTTTTTATATATTAAAATTAATTTATACTTTAGAACTGATATATATATATCAGCTCAGTGGCATGCATCGCCGGCCGCCAGGTTGAGTCAACGGCCGATACGAGGGAAGTCACGGCGTGACTTCAAAGCGCTGAAGTCAGCTGATCCCAATCCAGAGAACAAATGGCCCTAAGAAAGAAAAATTTTTTTTTGGTGGACCGCCATGGGGCGGAGAGTTTGGTCCATGGACTATGGGTCTGTGAAGATGGGTTCAAAGTCCATGGTCTACGGTAGACCGGACAATACCCATCGGGATCTTTTAATGCAAAGTGTTGATTGACTCAGCGACGGTTCGGGACACTCCACGCTGGTGCCCGGTTGCCGGCTGGAAGTGACAGTGGCATCATGGGAGAGGCTCGCTGGAGTTACCGTTTCCGCCTCAGGTGATCGAAACTCAATGGAAATTGGCCTAAACAGCAGAGGGGAATGAGAGGAAGCTTACCTTGGCTTCACGTAAGATCACAGATGCCGGACGCAAGAGCTCGATGATGAGCTGTCCGACAGTGTTCAGCGGCGGCGTTGCAGCGATCTAGGGCACGAGTGCGGCTAATTTTTGTTGCAAATGAACGAGGGACTTGCAGGATTTTCATTTTATAGGCACAGAACAAGATGTTGCAATGTGCGGTTTTCGATAAGCATATACATGTGGTGTAATCAAATTTATTCTGCACGATGTAAATCCATTCGAATCGCTGTCTTTTATAGTAATAGTAATGAGTACTACTTGTCTTGTCATAATAAAAAGTGAATGTGAACTGAATGAAGAAGTGAATATGATTTTGTTTGATATATATCAAAAGCTTAGCAACCATGTTTGTTGTAGTAGTGGAGCAAATTAATTTTATCTTTAATAAATAGTTAATCTAGCTGCTAAAATTTAAAAGAAGTAATCACTCTTACGGCTATCTTTTGCAAAAAAACCCACCTAAGAGTCGGCCTTCTCATCTTTAGAAGTTGGCTCCAGCTAGCCTCTTGCCGGATAAGTCTATTAGATACTCAGGGCTTTGTACTGTTGTTTTCTATTGCAGTGTGTTTCATTTTTTCTGTCAGTACCAACCGAAAAGAGCAACTCTCGAGAGTCGATTCATTCGTTGGGAGCCCTGTTCGCCATGCTGAGTGGGTTGTTACTAAAAGAGGCATCGTATGCGCTCAATGTACTCTTTTGCGCAATTTTCATGATGCCCTAGTGTATATAGGTTTGATGCTTCCGCATTTTGAAAGATATTAGTTTATAAACTTAACAACAATTTGTAATGTATTTATTTTGCTTGAGTTTTACTATTTATCTTTACTTCGTTGAACTATTTATCTTTACTTCGTTGAGTGACATATGATCTTGTAGATAACGACTTGACCCTTTTGAGAGGCGGACTGTCACATGAGATGAGCAACAGCATCTATGAAAAAAAAAGAAGATAAATCATTGACCTTCTGCCGCTGGCTCGAAGCAAAACAGGGTCAAATGGATCGACGAAGTACGTTGGTCGGATCCGGCGAATAAACTTGGCTTCTTGTTTTCTGTTCGATCCATGTTAATAGGTGACAGAGGGAGGGAGCTTGGTGCGGGCATGGATCAGGCTGGCTTAATGCGAACGAAGGCAGACTGAACAGTGTAATGAGGCTGATGATACAGTAGCCAAGTACCTATGATTACTGTTCATATTTGGCATTTTAGTGTTTCCTAAACACTGTAGTAATACTGTATCTATTTGTCTGGTGCGTCAGACGGTCGGTTGAGAATCGTTCAAATTAAAATTTAATACTCTGTTCGTGAAATGTTGTCGCTCTCGACCAGCAAACAATTCAAAAAACAGCAACCATACACGGTCGGAGCTACATCATTTTATAAATGGGGGGAGTTGGTGCGAAGAAAAGAAATTTGAGTCAGATTTACTAACTCAATAGCAAGTGATGAAAAGGACAGTAAATCTGTTGGATGAATCAGCCTATAACAGCAGGAATATGTAATGTCTGTGGAAGGGATTTGTCTAGAGGAGGGAGGGATTGGTGAGAGAGCTAGGTCAGGAAGAGAGGAGAGGCGTTGGGTCAACAAATTTTGGTGTGGATAAGCTGCGGCGTGGGGATTGGTGAGAGGCCTAGATCAGTAAGGGAGGAGCAGCAGGGGTCAACAACATGTGGATTGATTGATTCATTGACCTGCGGCAAGAAAGAAATGAAGCTGTTGCTAGCTAATGGAGAGAGGAAGGGGAAGGGATGTATACTGTAGGAGTGAAATAGAATGAGAATGCGGGAAGAAGTTTTCCTCCAAAACAGCATCGCTTCTTTTCGTTTGGCAGCAGAAATTTTCGTTTAGTCACCTGGATCTAAACAGTGTAAATCAAATAACGAGAGGAGAGAACAACACACGGTAAATCAAATAAGCAAAGTGCACATTATTCTCTGGAGGGCGTCGAAGGCCACACTGGTCTCATGGCCTCTGGTGCATCTGTCTCCTGCATCCACATGACGAAACACATTAAATTTTTCTTCTCCCAAGCATGACCCGCGCCTACTTCTCCCCAGCAGTATAGGAGCTCTGCCATTTCTCGATAGCGTGGTCGGTAGCCTGCATCCATGAACAATGGATTGGGGTTAGTGTAATCTAGCTAACACATGTTTGTGCCTGTTAATTGAATGAGGAACACGTATGTACGCACCAGATATATGTCCTTCAGCCTGGCTCGGCTGATGTCCCGATGCAGGACACTGGCGAGATTACGAGCCTCGTCGCCTTCTTCCTCGGACGACGGCTGGAAAGGAGGTGGCACGTCACCCTCCAGCTTGGTCCACAGCTCAAAGCGCTCATTGACCATGTCCAAGAGCTCCACGGCGCGGTTGCAAACATCTTCATCTCCCTCCTGAACTGTTGCTTCCTCGGCCAACTGGTTCTGGACCTCCCGCACCATTGCCGCCATTGCTGGTGAGTGTGCTCATCCGAAAGGCTGGCACACATGCATATGTAGGTGAGAGGTGTGTGCAAATAAGTGGTAACAACTACAGCTATATAAAGTGCACTGTGTCGCTATTTGTTTCTTAACTTCTATATGCATGGTTCGTATATATTAGTAGCTAATTGCTTGATTTTACTTTAAAATTATATTACTAAAGCTATCAGGTGTCATGTGTACTAGTGCATGCTAATGTAGGGTGAGATGCATATGTGTGTCATTTAATACTTTATTTAATTTATAATACATGTGAAACCTATGGTAATTAGAGACTAATTACTTTACCTCATAATATATATGTGGTTGCTTCCTGATGATTAATTACTAATCACTAAATTTCACATCTATAATTAGACTACCATACCTAGCAGATTGCCTATGTTCTATGCATGCTCAGAGCATACTGAAATGCATACTATATATGTATGATTTCATACTTAACTATAACATGATAAAATACTATATTAAGAATGAATAATAACCAACAGGGAAATAAAAGCAATTTAAATAAAAGTAATAAAATATCAAAATCTGAGGTAACCTGAATGATAAGAGGGGCTCAAAGTTGTAATATGCCGATGTAGTGGATGTTGGATTTGGAGTGGAGAGAATTTAGATTTATTGGACGGTGGATGGTATTTGTCGAGATGTAACATGTTTTGAGATAATATGAGGGATTATGGCAAATTCAAGATTTTAGGAGTGGTGCTAAAAGATAGCTCATGTTATGGTGACGTGAGCGCAGGATTCGATGAAATTGGAGCTACGAGCATAAAGAGATGGGTATTTGAAGGTGTAGAGGCTACAATGTGAAGGTTTAGAATGTTTCAAGGACTTGATTGTAATAATTAGAAGGTTCTAGGGATCTCTCTATTATTAACGGGAAAGATATTGAGGGCCAAGTTATAATTATGAAAATTAAAGGGGTCGCTTATAAAAGGATATGGCTATGTTACAAATAATACAAAGGTGAAAGGTCTCTTTTGCAAGGCTGCAGAGCTAAGATTATATATATGGGAGAACTTGTAGGGTCTTTCTGTAAGAACAGGTTTTATGGTGAACTCTGATTTATTTTTCAAAAGGAAAATATGTGGATGGAGTCCGCAGCTCCGTGGACCACAGCAAGGGGCCGGTCCACGGGTCTTGTCGTGGACCTCGACGGCGTCCAAGCGGTGGAAGGCTGGAGGGGCTCGGGATTCCAGCAGTGCAGAGGGAGGGTTGTGCGGTGAGCTCCTCAGGGGGCTCGGTCAGGCTAGGGAGGCGCCGAGGTGTGTCGGCAACAGAGGGCTCACTGGGCACAGCGCCGGCGCATGGCACCGGGCCGCAGAAGAGGCGGAGGCAGCTCTAGATGGGATGCAGGAGGGACAAGGGATGACTGCCAATTACGGTGGTGTTCATCACATGGGACGAGGACCGTGGACCTCCGGTGATGAGGGGCAGAGCGCGTGTCATGGAGGCGCTTGGCAGTGCTCGGCTTTGGCTGGGTTCCTCCAGGAATTAGTGGGGCTAAGTGGAAGGTGGAACTGTGGAGGTGGCGTACGTGATGCTAGGAGGGGAGCGGCTCACCGGAAAGGGGAAAATCATGGAGGCTGCCGGCTTCAAGAGTGCAGGTTGGTGACAGTGTGTGATGAAACTGGGGGCTCGAATCCTGGAGATTGAGGCCGGCTGCACTATATGTCAGGGCGATCAGGACGGGTCGCGGTAGTGCTGTGCATGTGGGGGGCACATTGTCACAACCTGAATTTTTAATGCCAACTTTAAAAATTCAAAATCCCAAAAAAATTTTCAACAAACAACCTAACAAATTTTTCGTCTCCTTCTCAACTTCTCTTTTTCTTTCCTATTTCAAAAGAGAATATCTCACTTAAATTAAAACTTATTTCAATTGGAAACTTTTCAAAAATATTAAAATGTGAGTGTGCAAGTTCTTGACTTTCTCTCTGTTTTATTTGGATTTTGTTTACCGAATTCATTTGAATCTTATTTGAATTTCAAATCGGTTTGTCCAAACTCAGAAATTCAAATTCGAATTTCCTGCCATGGGCCGTATCCCCTCCTTGATTTCCCTCCGGCCCAGCATCCTTCCTCTCCCACGTAGGCCACAGCCTCGTCTCGACCTGGCCCATTTCCCGTGCCGATCCAGCATTGTTGGGCCTTCTTCCTCCTCCTCTCCTGCCTTGCTGCCTGGCACGGCTCGAACGCCGACGCGCGCCTGCCACGCGACGGGCATGCCTTCGGTGCAGCTCGCCCGAGTGCCGCGTACCCGTCCCAGCCTCCACGCCCTCCTCGACGCGTCGCACATTCACTGGACCACCGCGCCCAGCCTCTGCCTCGCCGCCACGGTCGCCACCGGCATTGAAGCCGCCAGCGCCCCGAGCCTTCAGCCCAGCTCCTTCGAACGCCTATATATTGCGACCCTCGCCTCCTCTTATCTCTGCACCAGCCACTTCTCGGAATCAAGTCGCCGCTTCTGGTGCATTTCGAGCTTTTCCCCAATCCCGGTCACCACGGTCGTCGCTGGAATTCTCCGCGACTGAAGCCTCCCGCGACCTTCTTTACGCTCGTCAAGCTTCGCAACAACATCTTACTTCGATCCCCTGCCGCACTGAGCTCTCCTGACCGTCGCCACACCCTCCGCGCCGAGCGCCTCCACCACCGGACACGCCCTCTCCATCGCAGCATGCTACGGCGCCTCCCCAGCCAGTCCGAGAGCACAAGGAGACTCAGGGACTGCACTGCTTCTCCCAGACTGCTCCGGCCTTTGCTCAGCCGCACCTCCGCCTCCGGCGCCGAGCGCCACCGCTGCACGTCGACCTTCTCCGTCGCCAGCCCAAACCACGGCCTTCCGAGCCCCGAAAACCACATAGGTAAGTGCGGCGTAAGCTCCTCTCACTCCTGGTCCAAGTCCCGTCGAGAACAGTCCACGGCAGCGCGAGGGCGCCTTCACCGGCAAGCGCCAGCAATGGCGCCGCTGTCCCTCTTGCATCCGGCCGCCGCTCGTGCGCCAAGAACCGCTCTCAACCGTCGGATCCGTGATAGACGATCTGGATTAGATCAACGTAAACATCCCACCATTTAAAATCTTAACCGTCTGCATAAAATCTACGGCTCAGATTAAATAGAACCTAAATGTGGGTTTATTTAAAATCCAAGCCATCCTTCCTCAATTTGACAGTGTAGATTCACTCGGTCCACGGTGGACCCGTGGACCGAGCCTTCGTCTCTGGTCAATAGACCAGTGGACATGTTCCGTGGATTTTTCACTCAAAAATAATTCCGTTGGAAACCAGAAATGTCATTCTTGCATCTAGGCCCCTCTTGTCCAATAAAAATATTACTTAGTGCTACTGTTTTATAGAAACAACCCCAGATCCTATTATAGTAATTAACATTTAGTCCAAATAATATTATACGAACCCCTGAACCTTGGCCATATTTACCAATAGGTCCCTAGCTACTTTCTGATAAGTGCAGAGAAGTCCCTGACGACTTTTGAATAATTGCAAATAAGTCCCTAGAGCTAACCGACATCTTTAAAACGCCATATCTTTTAAACCGTAACACCTGGGAGAGGAGAACAGGGAGAAGGCAGCCACGGCTGAAATTTGAAAATTGAATATGGTTTAGAAGCAAATGTGCAGCTAGGACATGCTAGAACTCAAAGATGGATAGGTGCACCGATACACAGAGGTCTCAGATAGTGGCTCCTACAGTGTTTTGCCGCAGAATTTTTGAGTGAAGTTTTGACGTAAAACCAGCAGTAAAATTTTTCCATGGAAATGGAACAAACATTGTTAGCGGGAGGCTCTATGACAGGTACATGTCGACCGATCCGGAGATTTGCATATTGCACATTCCTGGTGTTTCCCAATCCAATAGTCGTGTAACAAAAACCACACACCGTACATACGCGCCAGAAATCGAGATTATGTTGCCGAGCAGCCAATGGGAGCCCGATGCTACATATTTGAAGGAAAGACGCTTCGCTCCGTCCATGCTAAATTTATTGGCGGCACCTTTGTTTATTTCCTGATGTGGAGTTTATTAAACGGTACTATGGAGGAAGACTTTCCTGGTGCATAATTCATCGAAACTGTCACAACTTTTCAGAAACACATACAGGAAGCCATATGATGCCATTTGTTCCCGAAAAGAGAGGAGATTGTGAAACAATGATAGAAATAACACCACGTACAATACAGCTCAATGAGATCATCACCATCTCAGTTTGATACCGATCGACAACTGCTACTAATAAGAAACATCAATCAGCTAGCAAGTGGAAAACCAGATTTGAAATGGTGTTGACTACATTGTGCCATTTTCTTATGGGAAGCTTGAGGCACTAGTGCAAAGGAGACTCGCTCTCTCTTTTATTCAGTGCAACCGACTCTTGATGCCCCTATTCGTCTGGGCCATCACCATGTGTCTTCTTCCCAGTGGTGAAGGCGCCGCGCCAATGCTTGACAGCGTTATTGGCAGCCTAAATCCAAGACCAGCGCATGCATTTGAATCATTGATGTAGGTACACATTATTTCACAACAATATTTTACGCACGTACCAGGTATATGTCGTACTGCCTCGCTCGGCTTATGTCCCCATGCAAGATGGCGGTGAGGTTGCGGAACTCATCTTCGTCTTCCTGCCCCGGCGATGACAGGAAAGCTGGCGGCACACCACCATCTAGCTTGCTCCACAGCTCGAAACGCCTATTGATCATGTCGAGGAGCTCGATGGCGCGCTTGCATACCTCCTGGTCTTGCCCTTGGGAAGCAGCTTCCATTGCCAGCTGTTTGCCAGCCTCCTGCACCAAAACCACCATCGCTGGCGTGCGGAATCCAGTTGTGCCCGGGAGAGATGGCAAGCCTGTGACTGTCGCGCGCTGCATCTGGTAGCTTGACAGCCATGAATAGATGGACCCAGCGCCCAAACCTCGCTTCAGGCTGTTCACCAT
>BCLH01002082.1:0-15536 GCA_001602315.1 Zoysia pacifica
TAACTCAGCAAAATATATGAGATTATGGCTCATGATGTTTAATTTAGTTGAAAAAAGCAATATATATTGACTTCGGGTGGTATGCCAATCCAAAAATGTCGTAAGCCTAGGTAAATCTTGATTGAATTTATTTTGAAGAATCCAATAGGATGTCCAATGTTTCAAGGTGTTGTCTATAGTCATAAATTTTTTTCCCAAATTTTCTACAAGCATTTAATACAATTTCTTGCATTTATAATGGTCTTCTGATAAAGCTTCAGGATTATAAAACCCATATAAATTATAGATGTAACAAACAATGCAAGAAGAAAATAACTATAATGCAAGACTTCCAGGGGAGCAACAATTAATCGAAGCGCATAAACTAGAAATTCAGTTTCTAGATTGTACTGTTGATGCTTGCATTAACATATTCTTCAGGAACATATATATATATATATATATATATATATATATATATATATGAAAATTTCATAGAAATTTGAAGCTGCACAATGGCGACAAAAATAAGGGATATAGGTACAATTGTAAGTACCGCTGGGATTGATAAATACTTTAGCCATTTATTAAAAAAATATCTACTGACGAAATTATGTCAGTTTGATGCACATGGCATGATATTTATGCTTTTGGCTACGCATCAAGCAAGACGTCGTGCAAGTGTGATGGCACAACTACGACTTCGAGTCCCATGCTGACCACAATCTACAGGATTACTGTGATCTCGTAAGGCAAGAGAACTGAATACTCCCGTCTATCTTCCTAGGGAACACAATGTGGTTCCTGGAGCCTTAAAAGGCATGGGACGAGAAAGGCACTACTCTGACTGCCATAAATTTTTTCCTCACATTGCATGTGTGATATGAGATAAATACATGCATTGCTCAAAGCTCAAAGGTGATACTAGCAAGCAGGAAATTACGAACATTTAATCTACTGGATTAATGCCATAAAATAGTATTGAAATATTAATGAAAACAATGTTCCACTTCATGGAACTTACATATGCATGCCACTTTGTCATTTATGCTACCGCCACTTCATGCATGTATTAAAAATTTCAAGAATACCGTGAGCCAAACTCATGCAGGGCAGATGGACCAGTGGGCTGGCAGTCGATTTCTGTGAAGAAGTGGTAAGCAACTTCGGGTGCTGGAAGTGATTTTTCCAACCACAATGCATGTGTTAAGAAGCATGTACTTGTGAGATACACCACCATCAAATTGGATCTACCGGTCAAATTTTTTTATTAACAATAATACTTACTCCATTCATGCATGCCCACTTAAACAAAATAAATACCTTTTTCATGGTAAATAATGGCCCTTGTGTGCTGAAACATGCACAGGAATACCATTCATCCTCTACTCATTAAACCTGGTTTAGTGGTGGTTAGGGAGCATGCAAGTTAAAACTTTCCATGATGGTGCATGAAAAAAAAAATGCCGTGTTTTTAAAACACAACAAACTGCATGCGTGTAGAAAAAATGCATGTTCATTCATCTCCTCTGAATTCAATTGACTCGCACAAGCCATGCATGCGCATGGGTGATGCTTAGGACCATTCGTGTCATCTCTTCTTTAGTGCTAGTTTAATTGTGTGTCGTACCCATTTCTAAGATGCACTATGCATCACGTATCAGTCTCTGGATCAGTAGCTAACACGCACAAACACAACAGAATATATATCAAAAGCATATTTCGGATAGAGTAATATACCTGATACCGGACCTTTATTAGCAACATGACAAGGATTAAAATATCCGCAACCAGTTGGCTAGCTAGAGGTGAAGCAAACAGCGGAAACAAAGACTCAACTTCACAAGCAACTTGAGAAGTAGAATAAAAATCTAGCACGTCGGCGTCTTCTATGCAATCTTCTCTGTCTAAAACCACAATTGCAAACGAGTAAGTATATAAGACACTCAGCAAGCCTTAACACTAAACATCTAAACATGGGTATACATATAGATGCATATTTGGTTGCAGCAAAGATTAGGCTATGAGGTTTTTTTGGAAAAAAATCAGTTTTATGCAGGGTTCACTACGAAAACTTTGCAACGGGAAACAAAATATTTGTTGTTTATATTTTAATAAGTTTGTCCTGAGGAGATATTCATCAATCCCGTCAATACCCAAATTTCAGTCAGGGCATTGGCACGCAACCATACCGTCCCTTGGCACAGTCTAACACTTTTCAAAAACACGGGCACCTACACCCACTCACTCCAGCAAAGATAAAATAAAGACTAATCATTGTGAGCCCAAGCTGTAATGTGTCAATACCATAACAACAGCTATTCCGAATGAATTATATACTCTGCAGAGGTTGTACATTGTACCTACAAGCTATGCTTCTCTTATCAACAGAGTCGTATAACATTCACTCCACGCACACAAAGGTATCCACAGATTCCACCTCAAAGTTCATCCAAGGTCATACATCAGGGTTCCCGATGACACGGTAGCACATTCCTGGAGCCGAACTGCAGGGCAATTAACTTCCCCCGTCTTTTACTGGAATTCCCATATAGGGAGACAACACAGACCAGTGACTATATCCATGGGCAATACGATCCCACGCCGCGGGTTATTGCTGTAATCGAGGACCGAACTGTGAGTATCTCACGTCTACTCTTGGGACTTTGGTACAACCTGACCGCCTTAGGGGCTCAATGTGGATAGCCAGAGGGGTAGAGTAAGTCCTTCTCATACAGATTCTGTAGTTGCACGAAATCACTACGTTAAGATCTAATGAACCGGTCCTTATATGGTAGGGACGGCGCTTGTCCACGATAGGTGGACCAGACCGAAGCTTAACACCTATCACATCACCTTTTACAAAAGCCACGCTCCACAACCAGGAAACACCCTTCTTCACCTAGCACTAGTTGCACTATCATCCATCTCATTTTATTTTACTCACACCACCAAACTCCTTTTAACACTTTTCATAAAAGATTGGTGTATGGTGTGGTGATGCATTACATCACATAAGAGTTTCTAAGCATTTTAGTATTCAAGGCATCTTTTCATTCCTTAAAAGATTTTATGGAAGGAATTCCTATGGTTAACAAAGGGGTGTTATTGACGGGCAACAATGTAGTATTTATACTTAATGAGAGCAAGTAACCGACATTAATATAAAAACATAATAACAAGTAGGGTATTAATCTACACAACGTTTTAACATAGATTAAAATAAATATACAAGTATTTAGGTCGTATAGGTGCATAAGTAAAACATAGGATTAATATGATCAAGGAGGTTAGAACTTGCCTTCAAATCCTTAATCTTCGAAACTTGTCTTCTCGATAATCTTCAAATCTGAGTCTTGAACCACGGCTTGATGTCGAAATCTTCAGGCTTCTCTCATTTGTTAGTTCTCCTATCTTCTTTTGACGTACGACTCTTCCTCGAATTTAGCGTTGTCTACACGATAGAATACGTCAAATAAAACTAGTGTAAAAGAAATGAAGTTCGAGGAGAATCGATAAGATCCAATTAAACTTCGAATAAGAACCATTCAAACTTGAAGAGGAAAACTGAGGGCAAAACGTGAAAGATGCGGTGGCTACCTTAATGCAAAACTCCTTATTTTCTATGCACCTTAGTATTATTTACTATGGGTTAATCATTACAATAATATTTATTTAGATACTTTATCCTAATGCTTATATGTTTACATGGGTAGTTATGCATGGCTAGGTATTGTTAATTATACTAAAGCCTTTATACGAGTGTGAGCTTATATTGCGGTTTGCTTAATATAAACTAGGACTTCGAGGTGTCATTTTATGTGCAAAATCTTATTTTGTACCATTTATTTAATTATTACTGGATTCTACATTCATAATTAAATTACTATATTTAGTAGGTTTCCTACTCTAATGTATGCTAAGAGCTTAATGAGATGCGGCCTAAACATAGTATGATTTTGTGCTTAAATATAATATGCGATAAATACCATATTTTATCCATATAGTTAAACTGGTAATGACAACTGGTGGCACCTGCACTATTGTAGTCTAGTATGCATGAAATCTATTGTGGTTAGAGATTACTTATTTTATCTCTATAACTAGACTATTCTAGCTAACCGGTAATATCCTATCAATGCAGGCTAACAATAAGTGCAATGCAGATGCGACGTGGACTATTTAATATTTACTTCCTAAGAGGTTGATGACCCTAGTGATTAATAAGTGGCCAGTAATTATCTGCTTAATTTAATCTCCGTACTTAAATTACTAATTTAAAACCAATAAGTGGCACGTGTGCTAGTGTATGCTAATCTAGGACGAGACGCGACAGTGTGCCTCTTAAAAATTAGTTAATTATCTATTTGTATGTGATATTATGGGTACCTAGTGATTAATTAATAATTAATTAGTTGATTTTCTCTTTATAATTAAGTTACCAGAACTACTATGTGATGTTGGTGTTAAGGCATGTGTATGCATAGTATAATGCTTATGAGTCCTGTTTACTTATTTTCTAATATTAATATCTATAGGTAATCTAGTATTTTTACTACTATTATTTAAATTAAATTACGTAGAGCTAGTATAGGTATATGTACTAATGAATACTAATAATATGCAGTCATGCTAATGCATGTTAAGAGCCAAATGAAGTGCATCCTATTTATGTCATGATTTTATGCTCTCAGATAACATACGATAAAAATACCATATGAAGAACGAATAATAACTAATAAGGAAAACAAAAGTAAATTAAATAAAAACTAATAAGATCAAAAAATAGGAATAAACCTGAATGATAATAGAGGTTTGAAGTTGGAATATGCCAAGGTGCTGGATGTCAGTTTTAGTGTGGAGAGAGTTTAGGTTGGGATATAGATTTATTGGTCGATGGATAATATATGTCGAAGTATTGTGGGTTTTGAGGTAATACAGGTGGATCACGAAGAATCTGGAATTTTAGATGTGGCGCTAGAATGTGTGAGCGCGAGAACAGACTAATTCCGAGTCAAGATGAAATGATATGACATTTCAAAGGTGTCGAGAGGCTCTAGGGACCTATTTATCATTATAAGAAAATCACCGGAGGCTAATCCAAACTTATAAGAGGATCAGAGGAACATATATGTAGTCACAGAATGACATAAGCCTCTGAATGTAAAACTTTTGGGTGGAATTATTATTCATACAACAGTCTAGGGGTCTCGAAGGCTTTGAAGTAGAATGAAAATTTGATCAACTTGGAAGACCTTTCTGTAAAATGTATTTTTGCTGCGGGCTGCTTCGTTCTCCACCGATGAAAGTGTGGACCAGGTTCACGATACTGTGGACCGCGGTTGGAGGCCGGTCCACGAATGTGGCCGTGGACCACGGCCATGGTGGGGCTGCAGGGCGGCCAGAGGGCCAAGGGGGCCGGCCGGGGAAGAGGGAGGAAGGCGCGGGGAGTCTGCCGGCGGGCTCAGGGAGGCCGGGGAGGCGACGTGGAGCGTCAGCCACGGACTGGGGGCGGCATGCAGGAGCAACGCACGAAGCTGGGCGTAGGAGACGCGGAGGTGGTCCGAGGTTCTTGCGTAGAGGAGGCTGGGTGACGCGGTGAGTCCGTTGGCGGCCGTGGCGAGGTTGAAGGAGCGTCGTGGAGCGCCGGCATCGAAGAAGAGACGGCGCTCGGCGCTGGGCCAGCGGCGGCGCCGGGGAACATGGGTTCGGGCGCAGTGGGGAGTAGGGCGGCGCGGGGAAGCTGTTGGCGGCCACGGCGAGGTCGGAGGGGCACGGCGCTGCTCCGGTCGATGGAGAACAGGGCGGCTCGTGACGGCGTCGGCTCGGAACAGAGGCGGCGCGCGGCGACGTGCTTCGGTGGGGGCACGAGGAAGGCGGAGGCACGACTCCAAGGGCAACGATGAGGGGCGCCAATTCCAGGAGGCCGTGGTGCAAAGGGACGGGGAGGCGTCGAGGGAGGCCGGCATGGTGGACGGTGCTGCGCCTGGCAGTGCGCACGGCGAGGCACTGCGTGAAGGATTGGAGAGGAGGCAGGACGAGCTTCGGTGCTTGCTTTATAGG
This sequence comes from Zoysia pacifica, assembly GCA_001602315.1. Lineage (NCBI taxonomy): Eukaryota > Viridiplantae > Streptophyta > Magnoliopsida > Poales > Poaceae > Zoysia > Zoysia pacifica. The sequence goes on from BCLH01002082.1 coordinate 6,043, forward strand.
CGGAACGGTCGACCGAGTGTTAGGCGGTAATGCGACCGGGCGGCGCGCACGTCGACCTGTCGGGGACCCGGGAGTGGCGGCGGCGCTGGCTCGTTCTTGCCGGGCAGCTACGCACGTCGGCTGGTCGGACAGAGAGAGAAAGATGGGAAGGAGAAAAGAGAGGATGACAGATGGGGTCCTCTTGGTATATGTGGTCAACCGGTTTTTCACTTAGGCATTTTGGTGATGAAAAAGAAGAGCAAACGAATTTGGATGGGGTGAAACTTTTAGAAGGGATTTATAATAGGTGTTCTACAATATAAATTGTAATAGTCGCGTTTTTCAAAGGAATCAAAAAGTCATTGAATTTTGAAATTGGGTGATCATTAAGTAAGGTTGTCTATTGAAAGTACGCATTATTTTCTAACGACTATATATTTTACTTCGAAAATCGGACTTTTAGAGCTTGGATGGGTTTGAGATTTTGTAAAGTGGTAGAAAATTTTAGGATGGACAACTTTTGTTTTGAGCTCATCTCCAAATTCGATTTCGATTTTGCTCTATAAAATCCGGAGAATAGAGGGTTGTTTAAAGGAGGAATTTTAATTTAAACAAGGTCAAATATGAGTCAAACGAGTTGAACAAATTTGGAATTCAAGAGCTTGGATGAATTTAAAATTTAGATAGAACACGAGAAAACAAACTACAAGGACAAAAAAGAAAAGGCATTCACTTGTCACACGGCCAGATTTTAATATTTTATGAAATTTTCAATTTTATACAGTTCGAATTCCAAAATTAAATTTTGTCCTTTAAAAAAAGGAGAGGAGAGAAAAATGTTAGCATTTTGTTAGTGATAATTTGAATTTTCGAGTTTTAATTTAGGGTGAATTTCGGAGTGTGACATTGTGACTGTTGCCATGTATGAAAAAAAAAACTGCCATGTTAGCTCACTGATTCATTGTAATTATTTTTTTTCCTTGCATGCTCTGCAAAGTCCGCATGCAAAAAAAATTTGGCCGTGATGGCAGCAGGACGGTAGAGCTTCAGGCCTGTATAATGGCTGTCAATTTGCATGCAGAGCCGGGGGGCTATCTTTATTAGCAAAGCAAAAATTCCATCAGGGAAGGCATGTGATTGTGTAGCAGCAAGCATAGCGTCATCAAAAGATGATTTATGACTCGCACAGTGCGGCTTCAGGAAGCACGGCAAGAAAACTTATCATCTTATAAACATAATTGGTAAAAAAATACATGACAGATTAATCTACGGTGATAGAACCAATCTACAGGGTCTTATACTTAGATTAAAGAAGTCTACAACACTGGCCTTGTAGGAGCTAATGAAGTATCAAACTGTTGCCTGAGGGTCGTGGTTTTTGTGCTTGCTGCCTAGGGCAATAGGCATGGTCGAAGACCTGCCTGCTTGATGAAGATGAACAGATCATCATCGATGCTGATGAATCTTGATTAGCAGTAACATCAAAGATGTTGTTGTCCTTGCAATTATCATCGTTCCTCATAATGCATCAATTTAGTGATTAGCATCACCTAAACAAAATCATTTATGCAATCAAATTTAAAACGACTCACTAATTTATAGAGCAAAGTGCTGATAACATGTTAAAAATAGTCTTTATCATAGATCCACCAGGATCCATTCTTATATCCGATCTCAAGAAAGAGATGTGAGATTTGTAGAACCGTTTCCCTTCCCAAAATTTCAGAGATTGACACATAAACACAGATATATGTAAAGCTTCTGGTTTCTTTCTCATTTTTCATCATCCTCTCTAAGTGTACAAATGACTCAATATATAGAGCCCTTCGTGACTTTTGGTTTGGTCTGCATGACTTTTGATATGAGTTCATCATTTCCCACTAAGGAATTCTTAACACAGTAGGATCGAACTGACCGTAGACCGTAGTCTTGGCTTGACCAATGATTGTTGTTTGCATCTGGTGTGAACACGCAGTGGTTAGCTAGAGATGACCTAATGATTGATGACATGGGCCGAACCCGTAGCATGCTCTTTTCTTGACGTACTGGTTATTTTCCATCTAATGTGTACTCCATTGGTATTTATCAATTTAGTTGTCATTCTAGTCCATGCTCTTCAATCGGCAAGCTTGCATGCTCTCGGAATCAGAGTTTGCGACGTCTTTAGATGAAGGCTCGTCTCCATCTGCTTGAGCATGATCGCTCGATGTCGTCGCGGCCTGCTGCCGGGCACAAGCATCTCTGAACGGATGAGAAGCAGGTAGATCATGTACCTGGATATAAATGATGAACAAGAGGTCTGACCCACGACTAACCACTAGATACCAACTTGCGTCCGAGCATTGGTTACTACTCTTTCCGTTTATTTTTATAGATAGTTTTAGTTTTGGCACGGGAATTAAAAAAAATTGAAAAAGTAAGTACGCAAAAAACGAAGAAGAAAAAAATAGAAATAGAGATATATTGAGAAAAGAGAAAGTATATTGGAAAAAAAGAAATGTGTATTGAGAAATAAAAATGATATATATTGAAAAATAATTTTGAATGCTAGAATAATTTATATTTGTGAACCGAGGGAGTAATAGTTTCCTGCCATCTTTCACATGTTCAGTCACCACTTTTGTTACTCCAAGGCACACATTTTCAGACTCCTGCTCTAATAGACGCATGCAGCTTAATCATTTTTCTGGTGAATGTTAGCGAAGATCACAGGCAAGCTAAGGCCGGGAATGAAAGAAACTGCTTCAAAAGCAAATCACGACCAGGGTTAACAAAACCGCAAAAACTGATTTGATTTAGTTTCATCGAATGACCGGTTTTTGTTTTAAAAATTTGAAAAATTAAAAAATTTTGGAATTTTAAAAATCGGTCAATAAATCGGTAAAACAGAGAGATAAACCGGTGAAACCGGTAGGTTTCAAATTTTGAAATCTAAAAACCGATAAAATAAGAAAAATCGATTAATAAACCGGTGAAACCGCTTAATAAACCAGAAAAACCGACCGGTTTTTATCAAATTTCGTCCAAATTTTGATTTTTCGACCGATTTTCATAATTTTTATTAAATCAGTCCCGACCGGTACCGGTCAAGCGAAAAGAAAAACCTTGATCACGACAACAGCTAATGGCAATTTGCTACTACTAGAACAAGGAACACTCCGCCTTCGGAATCAAATCCCGAAGCCCAACTTCCCTCAGCAGAGAAGCCGCAATGTTGCTGACATTAGTCTGCTTATTTTGCGCAAACCATGATATTTTGTTACCTTTGTGTTCGAATGGTTGTGTTATCTACTATTTGGGATCGGTGTAGGACGCAATTCCTGTTATCAAACTGGACTGCTTGTAAGTTGTTAAGCTAGACCAGATGCCTGCCTGCCGACGTGCACCTAGCCTGCTAGTAATAGGGGAAAAAACAACACAAAAAACTCTGCAGAGGGTCGGACAAGATTACAACCATGCTAAATTCTATTATTTTTAACTTCTATTTAATCAGTTTAAGTTGCAAAATTGACTTTTAACATCAGATTTGATTTTTTTTCTTATTTAAAAATTTAGTTTAAACATGTAAAATTATTAGTCATGATTCAATTAACTTTAATAATAAAAAAATTATAAAAAAAAGATAATGTTCAATTTACTACCCTAACTTAAACTAAACTATATTTTAAATTATTTTACAACCAAGCCGTTATTTTAGATCAATTTACCCTCTCATGCAATTTATTTTTTTTTCTCAACACACAAGTATAATCTTTAATCTTAAGATCAAACTTTACAACATGATAAAGAACATCATAACACATATTAAAAATAATTATAATTTTTATTATTATTTTTATAGGAAAAGATATTTAATAGTAAATTAATCTTTAGAATACAAAACTATACGCAAAATAATGGTAAAAAATTCAAAACATATTTTTTTAATATGTGTTATGATGTATTTTATGATCACATAAAGTTTTATCTTAAAAAATTATGCTTGTGTAAGAAGAATTAAAAAAAATAAATTACACGAGGGGGTAAATTGACTTAAAATCAGGTTTTAAAGGGGTAAAATAAATTAAATTATAGTTTAAGAGATTATTTGAACTTTTGCTTATATTTGAGGGAAGTAAATTGTACTTTATCCTAAAAAAAATGATGTTATAAGTTAATTAGGAAAACAATTTAGGAAGGAGGAAGGAGGGAGTATATCTGAACGCTCGTTTTATAGACGCAGCAGCAACAGTGCTCCAAGCACGAGTGTTAAAATGACGAAGCGTAACAGCATTCAACCTGTTGTGTTTCTGAGTATAATTGCGGCAGTGGATCGCTTTCAGACCAGAGGGCAGCCATCAGCTCGCCAGAGGCTAAGAATTCAATATGATCTCACACCAGAAGAAGATGCGCCAAAGTTCGGTAGAGGAGAACAAGGAAGATTAGCTGGAGTTGCTGCCTAGTCCTGGTGTTGTCCCACTTGATGTCATTATACAGTCTTGTAGTAAGCTGTGTTTGGTTCTTGTGGGTCTAGCTCTGTCGGACGTTGCGTCTTTGCCCCTGTCTGGATCCTTATTTCTGAACCGTGAACTTCTGTATGTTCCATTATGAATTTAATGAAACAGGGGAATCATCCCTAGTTGAAAAAATAACAGCATTCAACCATTCAAAATAGCAATATTACACAGATAACTGCATTATAGCTAGAGAAAAGGCACAAAGGTCTCTTTATTTGTTGTGAAGCACATGTGTCACAAGTCTTCTAGAATGACAGACAAGACCAGTAGAGAGAAATGCACAAAAGAATACTTTCTCCATTCCAAAATATAAGCATTTCTAGATTTTATGAAAGTGAAACTTTTATCACTTTAACCATTAATAATAAAGAATTAATAATATTATATCATATAAAAATTATATTTTTTCGGATTCATTGTGAAATAAGCTTTTACAAAAAGTAGGACTACCTCTAGTTTTAAAATATTGTCACTGTTGACTTCTAACAACAACTTTGACCATTCTTTTTATTCAAAAATTTATTCAAATGTGTAAAATTTTGTTATTACTTGATTTATCATTAGTTGAATTTAAATCATGACTAATAATTTTATACATTGAAACAAATTTTTTGAATCATATAAATAGTCAAAGTTGATGTTAGAAGTCAACGGTGTCAATAATTTAAAACCGGATGGAGTATATTTTTATATTAAAAATTATATAATTTTCTAGATATTATTAAGTAAAAGTTCGAAGAATTTGATTTTAACCAAATCTAAAAATGCTTATATTTTAGATCAGTGATAGCATTGAGGTGCAATCAATAGTCGATAAATAAACTTAATTGCACTGAAAAGCATATAAACTTGCAACGAGGAAGAGTGAGAAATCTGCCTCCACGACCATCAAGGGGTATACGGAAACATGGAGGCAGGTGCTCAGAATATACAACAGGGCATGGTGGGGCCTTCAAAATTAGAACCAGAATCCCAACTTCCCTTAGCAGAGACAACTAAACCAGCAACTCACAGCAATTTGCTAGAACAATGAACAAACATTGCAAAAATATTCAAAAGAAAAGATAAGCAAGAGCTATCAGCCGGTCACCTATTGACATTAGTCTGCTTATCTATGCTATGTGTCTGTAGTTGGGCAAGCTTACAGCCAAGGATTTTGTTGTAAATCGATGTAGATGTATCAACGTCAGTGAGATTCAATTAAGTCGTGATGCATTGTTACTTCTGTGTCCTGACGTTTGTGTTATGTATCAGTTTTATTGGGATGGTGTAGGACACAATTCCTGTTAGCAAACTGGGCACAGCACCAGCTGCAGACGTATAAGCCAGGCACGAGATTATTGCCTACTTGAGAACCATTTCTCAGACGATGGTGATCTATTCGTCGATAGTGCGTTGCGATATTGGAAAGCAAGCGTCTTTAGGAATTCTTCGACTCTGAGGCCTGGCTATAGGGTATACCGGCAAAAGTCTCCATCAAAAGCATGCAAACAATCACCACCCACAACTGAATGCTCTTTTTCTGAGGTGCCAAGTGCTCTATTATGCACGCGTTTAAATGAAGAACAGTTGACAACATTCAGCCATCCAAATAGCAACATTACATACACCTACGATGTCATTTGCGAAAACAGTATCCAAGTCTTCCATTTTATTTTTTACCAAACAATTTCAAGTTTTCAGTTGGGATACATGAAAAGCAAAATCACTACACAGAAGCACTCCAGGGAACATCGCAAGGCAATCAACAATAGATAAAACAATCTTCCACACAAAAGCTAATAAAAATGCAGCAAGGGATCGTGAGGAAATAGTCTCCATGACCATCACTTGTCAAACCAAGTCATCATCTCCTGTGACGCGAATCTCAGAAGTCGATGGCATGGAACAAGATGGCGCCTTAGAGGTAAGGTCGGTGAGCAAGCTTCGGAAGTCGATGGATCTGCACTTGTTTTCCGTCTCCGATTTGAAACCTTGGACCTTTGAAGTTTCTCCACCAAGGTCTCCATCCCCATGTATAACATTAGTAACTGTACAGAGGTAAGCAGCTCGCCACCTTTTCCCAAAGCTTTGGCATGCAGATACCCTCTGCATCTACCAGCAGAGAAGCAGAGCATCTCCACCCACACGCCTTCGATCACCTCCCACCTCTTCTCATCATCTAGATCCAACAACTCTCGATAAAGAGACCAAGCTCGATGGACATAACCATTTACAGCAGCACGCCCTGACTCAATTTGATGAGGACATAACTCCTTTTAGATATATATAAGAGTCATCAAATTAATATGGATGGAACTCACGCACAACAGTTGAAATTAGATGTGAGCTTGTTTTTAAACACATATTTTTCTTTATTTAAGAATAGATTGTTACTTAATAACTTTGTCATGATTAAAAACATTGAAAAGAGTTAAAGAAAGCATGAAAAAAGACTTGGAGATGCTCAAGATCAGAACCTCACGTTCGACCCCGGAGGAGATAAAAAAACTAGGGTTGAAGTCTCACTCGAGCTCCAAGAGCAGTCTACACTAAAACAGATACCTCAGTCTCATACGAGCTCCGTTTCGAACGTTCTAGATATCGTTAGAAAGCTAACAAGATAAACTTTCCAACGGCACTGGTCTCATCTCTAAATTCGACCAGAATAAGTGAGAATCATTGAAACAAGATGACATCCAGAAACTGCTCGAATACTGCGACACTATCTTTTGGTCTTTTGGCGTTGTATCTTTTCTATGCCCATTAGTATTAGGGTTTGCCTCTAAGGTCAACTTAAACTCTATAAATTCAAAAGTCGCCTTCATTAGAGATAGGTTTTGATAAGTTTTCTTTTGTTTCTAAACAGTTTCGCCGTTGACGGCTTGTTGGTTCTTCAACTTCGTGATTCAATTCAGATTTCACAAGTGACTTGCATTTTTTCTTGTTCTTACTTGTGTTCTTCGATTCGCAGGCAGAGATTAGCTTTTTTGGCGAGGTCAATCATGTACGCATGTTTGATATCCAGAGGAGAAGTAGTGTTGCGATTGCGGGGTTCAAATCATATTGATTTGAGGTCGGATCGATTGTTTGTCGCATCTCTGTCAAATCGAGAGTTATCACGACTTAACGAAAGATCGAGAACCACGTACACATCAAGTGGTATCAGGGCTTCAAGTATACTGTCAGGTTCACATCTATCTTTGTTTATTTTGCATTCATTCTATCGTCCAAAAAAAGCCGCAACACAAAAAAAAATTAGTAGATCGTTAGGTATTCCTCTGTCCAAGCCGTGTTTAGCCTTTGCATAATTTTATTTCAGAGTCCATAGTGTTGAGTTTGTGTCTTTAGTTTGTGTTTTGGTTGCTGGATTTTGTGATCTTTTTTATCCAGTTATTTTTCTTCATCGTTCATCCATATCATGTTTAGATCTGTTATTGTGTCACATCTGTTAATTGTTTCTTTTGCATTGAAAATTTATCCCACTCACCCAACCATCTTTCGATCACAACCAGATGCACGCTTAATATATTCACATCTCCATATTTATCTGTGCTCAATCATCCACAAAAACATTCACAAAATTCGCATCCAATTTAAAATCTGAATCTGTTTTCAAGCTTTCAAACAAATCTGATTCAGAGATCTATCATTAAAATAGTCATAACTTTTGTTTTTTACTTCAAATTAGACATATAAGTACTTTTTAGATATATACAAAAAAATTTCCTATTCTCCCACGATCCTAGATTCAACAAATCCATAACAGAAGTTTCTGTTTTCGCGCTCCGAAGTTTCAGCACATATTTAACAGAAATATGAGATTTTCTCCGGACCACATCTTTTATTATATTGATCTGAAATTTGGTCGTGTATCATCTTTTGTACTTCTGGTTTAGAAAAAAATATCCAAAAAATAAAATAAAAATAAAAAATTTTGAAGACCAAAAAGTCGAGAATTAATCTTCGCTGATTTTTCAAGTGCTGAATAGTTTGCTGATTTCTAGAGCTTTATCATTTGTATTGTTGCTGTCCTTTGAGACCTTCACTCATATTCTTATAACATCTGGAATTTTTTTTATAAAATTGGGCTAGCAACTAGAACATAATACTTAGAACACTTATTTAATATTACTATCTGTTATAGATTTGTGTTCCACTAATCATTATTTCAGCCCTTCAAACTCTACATATATACCTCGGATCAGCACTGTATTTGACGCTGTAATTGTGAAATTACGACTTTTTGTTTCTCTTGCCACTGGTTGCACTATCCTTTGCTTTGCTTTGGTAAAAATCTTACAAGAGCTCGATAAGACGTTTTCTTTTGCGAAATTTTCACCACCCACTCACTGTAGTTGCAGGAATAATATTTTTGCTATTTATATGCTATTTTCTAACCATGATAGGAAGAAAAGGAGGTGAATACAATGATATTGCGACAAACTTTGCGAGATGTAATCTACCGCAAAGAAATATTGCACATAATCAAAAGACGCATAAGTTTCAGACTATTGCTACATCATATCCTTCCACGAGTAACTATATTATTTCATTTTTTTCCTTTATATGATGGTTTAGATTCTACTAAATATATTGTTTGGAAAAATGATATGGATAATCTATTTGGACAATGCCGTATGATTGAAAGGAGAAAGCTTTTGAATGTTGGTCATGCATTAGTTGATCATGCTTTAACTTTGTGGGAACATTTCTATATAACAAAAAAATATCCTCTAACATAGAGTGATGCTAAAATGTTTATGAGAGAAATTTTTATTGATACATCTTTGAAATCTATGTCTAGTTGTGAAGAACACTCTTTAAAGGAGGAGTTTTTTACTGTACCTCCTATTGCATCTAACATTTTACAGGAAATTAAGATCAAACAAGAAGATGAAAGTGATACATACAACGAGAAAAAAGAGATACACAATGTTTCATGCATAGCCCAATATGAGATTGATGATAACACGCCAAAAAGTATTGCTGAAAATAAGAAAAAACTTATTGAACATCGATCTACAAAAGGTGATAATA
>BCLH01002082.1:15541-44929 GCA_001602315.1 Zoysia pacifica
TACAATAAGAAGTGAATAAATTTAAAACTCCTAATTTTTATCCATTCACTAATGCTGAAATTAAACATTTCACACCCATTACATGTAAAAATGATAAGCTGAAATTGCTATCTTTTTCAAACACTGTGGGTTATATTGAATATGATTCTTTTCGTGACCTTGCTATAGTAGAGAGGATGATATTTTCGAAGCCTGAATTGCCTTTGTTTACTAGAACAAATTTTTATGTTATAGGCAATTATAATTCTAGAGGTGTCTTTATGGTGCATAGAGTTTATATTTGCTCAAATTTGAAGTCCTCTTACATGATGAAAATAATTGGCAAACTAGATGATCAAAATACGAAATATCATACCATGTCATATTTATCTAGTTTTTCTAAGACAACACAATTTATGGCTTCTTAGAAGAATGATCTTCCTGATTTTTGTGATAAAAATACTTTATGTGATGCTTTAGTGTGCAAAGATGCCATGTTTGCATGTCGTGATCTTTCTAGCTATTTGTACGCTCCTGTTATTGACTATTTGCAGAAGTATCATGATACCCAAGGGAGAAAGCCGAGAACAGCTTTCTATCAAAAAGGTGTGAATGATGAGATTATAAGGATCTTTGAGCCACTAAATGAATGCATTCAAATACCGCCATGGCCTCCACTATTTAATGCAGATTGCAGAGCATGGTGAAATCGAGGTCTCGACAATGAACTTGAGTCGAGGACGACTCCAAAACAAGAAGAGGAGGATGATGAGGACATTACTTCTCACTCGGGCTCCAAGAGCAGTCTACACTAAAATAGATGCCTCAGTCTCATACGAGCTCCGTTTTAGATGTTCTAGATACCATTGAAAAGCTAACAAGATAACCTTTTCAATGGCACTGGTCTCATCTCCAAATTCGACTGGAATTAGCGAGAATCGTTGAAACAAGATGACGTCCAGAAACTGCCCGAGTGCTGCAACACTATCTTTTGGCCTTTGGGCCTTGTATCTTTTTTAGGCCCATTAGTATTAGGGTTTGCCTCTAAGGTCGACCTAAACTCTATAAATTTAGAAGCCGCCTTCATTAGAGATAGGTTTTGATTAGTTTTCTCCTGTTTCTAAACAGTTTTGCCGTTGACGGTTTGTTGGTTATCCAACTTCGTGATTCAATCTAGATTTCACAAGTAACTTGCGTTCTTCTTTGTTTTTGCTTGTGTTCTTTGATTCGTAGACAGGGATTAGCTTTCTTAGCGAGGTCAATCGTGTGCGCACGGTTGAGAACCAGAGGAGAAGTGGTGCTGCGATTGCGGGGTTCAAATCATATTGATTTGAGGCCGAATCGATTGTATGTCGCATCTCTGCCAAATCGATAATTATCACGATCTGACGGAAGATCGGAACCAAGTACACATCACAATTCCCTATATGTGTGAGAATTGTTAAAAGGATTGATTTAATCAATAAAAAAGGCATTTTATTACCAGCATGATATTCTTATAGGGATGTAAAATAAAGAAATATGGATGATCACGGCGCAAGAGCGATACACCAAACCAGATATTGTATTTCATTAATTCCAAACTAGAAGCAGTTTCTATTTCATTCGCTTTAAAGGTATCACAGGGAAATGTTAAATTAACATATCCATGGCATTAGCATCAAATTTACACATACCAACAATGTAAAAAGAGTAACATCACATTTCATATATGTCATATTTACCGCTAACTATATTATTTTCTCAATGGTAAGATTGTAGTGGCTTCTTTATTCTCAAGATTTGTCGATCAACATCGATCATAATGAAACTAGCAGTTTTTTTGTTTCTTTTTGTTTTTAATGTTGTCCCCTACTCAATTTCAGGTCAAGCTACGCCACTGCCCTTGCATCAATTATTAACTCAAAATAGGAGAAAGAATGAAGAATACTAATTTCATGCTGCATTGGATGTAACAAATTAACTTTTTCCCACGGTTCCTATTCGGCGGTATCAAAATTATAGCTTGGGTGCATTAAATTTCAGTATTTGTCTTATGAATGTTTGATACCACTCGTCATAATTGGTGTTACAACTTGGTAGATAAAAAATTGATAAGAAAACTCAACAAAACGTAAATTGTCCGCACCTTCTTCATTTTCTTTATAAGCTCTCTCTCCTCGGCCGGTGCCTTGTTGCAACGGAAAAAATCCTTGATGATGGCACGTAGGAGTAGTTTGGTTGATGGCTTGTTGGACCTGAAAATTTTCTTGATCTCGTCATATGCTTGTGTAATCAAATATGGTCTTGCGCCAATCATCAACATCTCAGGGTTCGAATGGAGCAGATGCAGTACGTAGTTTGACATTTCTCTGCACCTGACAGCTCTGGCGTGATGTGGATACCTTCCACACCATGCAGCTCGGCATTGATCGGAGGCCCCCCTTTTGCACTGAGCAGATTCATGATCAGGGGACACACTCGTGTCGCAGAAGCAGAAATCCGTGGCGATGTGCCAGAGCAGAACGCTCTCGTCGAATGGTATCTCTAAGGTGCCGCTTAGGTTTTGGCAGCCGTTGCGCTCGAGAGCCCATTGCCCCTTGAGAGAGTTGAACTGCCTGTAAGAGTCAGCATTTTCTATGTACTCCGTCCACCCTCTCTCCAAATGCTCATGAACTAACTTGATGATGGCGCGGAACGACGAGATGCCCTGGGACCCCATGGTGTACAATGGTTGGAGAAAAAAGTCAGCACAATCCGAGAGATTCAGGACGAGGAGCACTGTGCATTGTAAGGAACGACGTAAGAACTTGATCCAGTGCCTCTCCTTTCTGATGAAGAATGCTACGATGCTATGTTGGGCAACCTCTTCAGGCCATCTTGGTATGGCACAAAATCGTTGCAGCCGAGCAAAAGCTTTGTCAAAGAAGTGCAGCACTATTGTACCCCATAACAAGGCATAAGTAACCTTGACATCCTCGTCGCTGTATGAGTTTTTGTGGCTCTTGTGGAAGAGGCCTAGGGCCACACATGACATTACTATGAGTGGCATGCCTACTAGACATTGATTCCATATAAGAGGACCAGAGGGATTCTCTTGGATATTGCGTTCTACGGTGTAGAGAATGTCGAAGCTCAAGGAGGAACCCATTTGCATGTACATATGTTGATCATCCTCATCCATGAAGTGCAAGAACTGCAGGAGATCAAGACGATCTGAATACGGTGGTAGAAAGTCTAGAATCAACATACGGTGCTCCAACTCGTCGTCCACTGTTCTTGAATTTGGACAAGGACCATCCCGCTGGATAATTGACTTTGCTTCTGTTACATAGCTGTCAAGCTCATCATCTTGCCAACGGGAATGGTGTCCCATTTCATCTTCCGTCCCTCCAAGTCCAAGGACACCAAGACCTTTGGCCATTAACACTAGACAAACGAAGGGTAAGTGGCCTACTTAAGAATTTGACAGTTCCGATAAAAAACAACAATATCGATGTGTTGAACAGCCGCTTTTCACCACCGGCTGGCCATGACTTCCAGAACACGTAGATGGCCACTGTGATCTGGGACACAGCGGTTACGACGTAGATGGCCTCATTTTCAGTATCTTCTATGTCGTAGGCGGAGATGTTACGCACTCCGCCCAGGTGGATGAGGATGGGAGCCCACATCACCTCTAGCACTCTGCTGTCTCCGTGTGCTTTCTCGTGGCGGTTGAAGAGGGTGGCGAGGGCATATATCGCGACGGCGTCGCTCCCTAGGTACGTAAGCCATATCAAGAATCTGAAGCAGTGATGGAATGGAAACCTTACGCAGGGGGGCAAAAAAGAAGAGGAGCCACTGGAGGACGAGGCTGCTGAGGACGAGGAACCGCAGCTGAGACTCCTCCCACCAGTCCACAGCACTCGAGAGATCCATGTTCTTGCCTGATCTCTCCCTTGCCTGTGAATCCTGTCTAGTCTAGTTGGGATATATGAACATAGGATTAGCGTAGATGTGGCCTTGCTTAGTCATGAGCTTCGTCAACCTCTTGTATCACGCACACTCCAACAGGAGGCTTGTTCACGTGTCTCGAGTTGCTTTTTCAATTCTTTTCCCAGGCCTGAACTCCTCGTGTAAATTAAATTAATCATTGATAAGCGGTCCCTTAATTTTTTCTACGGCAAGTGTACTCAGCTTTGTCGGTCAGTCGCTCGGTTCAGGGGAACTCTAATATTTGTTTCACTCCATGCATCCTGTCCACGTAAGTGAACCACAAACACAAGTACACAATGCTCTGATTCGAGACCCGCTTGTTATGGACACATTTTTTTTTCCAACGCCCGTTTTATACTGGAACCCCCTCGAAGGAGGTGATTCAGTGAAACGTGCGGCGATACTCTCATACCACAGAGGCTGTAGAGCCGGAGCCGCCGTCTCAACTACCGTTCCAGAGTTTTTACAACAGTGACAAAAAGGACATATGAAAATATACCTGCCTGCAACTGGGTATTCTACATAACAATCCAAATCATACAAAGTGGCAAATTCTCAATTTTACAAAAATTATAATGACACCAGCCCCTTTTGAAAAGCTCAGTGGCAAGTTTCTAGACCTTAAAAATTATATATAATGACATGAAGTCAATTAACCCTTAGATTATGTTTCGTCTCCTAGTGCGCTATCGCCATGGATTAAGTTTAGGAAATTTCAGAGCTGGAGGCCAAGATCAGCAAGTTTTGGGAGGCGGTGAACCACTTTGGATTGGATGCGGCTTCTCCCATCATCCCAACTCCTCCCATGCATACTCCCTCCAGATATCACATTATTACTCATATCCACTTTTTTCAACCAGCAGCATGTGTGGCTTCCCGTAACATTCCTCAGTTTTGATTTCCTTCCATATGTGGACGATCTCTCTCCCAGCTGTAAAAGGTAAGAAAAGCGTGAAATCAGACATAAACTGTTTGAAATAAAAAATCAAAATTTGAACAAAATTTGATCGAAATACAATTGTAAACTAATTGAGTTTTTTTTTATTTTATCGGGTTTCAAGTTTTAGATTTTGAAACCCCCCGGTTACTGATATATTGACGGTTTCTGTAATTCTATTTTTTTCAAAATTTCCATTTTTTGAATTTTTAAAATGAAAAGTGTTTTGAACTGGACCAGTTTCACTAAAAAGCGCTAAAACTGGTCGATCAGTTTTTAACGGGTTTGTGAACCTGGAGCACAGCCAGTGGTTGCCAATTTGTTGGAAAAAAAATTGCCGTCGCCGGTGCCACGGAGTCCTGGTCAGGGTTTTGTTTTTGTTTGAACCGTAAAACCGCTCGGCACCGATTTGATTGATTTTCACAAAAACTATGAAAACTGCTATAATGAACCGTAAAAAACGGCGCAAACGCAAAAAAAAAAACAGGGTTTAAAATGAAAACCGCTCAGATTGACCAGTTTATTGCTCTTTTTTTGGTTTAGGGAACAGTTTTTTTTATTTTGAATTTGAAATCAAATTAGTTTGATCAGTTTACTGCTCGGTTTTCTGGTTTATCGACCGGTTTAATTAATTTTAGATTTTTTTTAATTTAAGAATTTTTAAAATTTTAAACCGAAAACCAGTTGTCAGTAAAATCCAAAACTGTGAAACCAGTCCGAATTTCATGGTTTCATTAACCCGGTCCTGCTTCGAGTCCTCATGTTTTCTGATCGTATCATGGCTCTTGTCGTTGTAGTCGCGCTGGGTCAATGTTAGCACGCCAATGCTCCCCACCGCTGGTCCACCAAAGAAAAGTGGAACGAATAAAAACATGACAAGTGGAGGAAGTACGCATGGGAGGAGAAGTTGGTAGGAGAGAAGCCATATCCCTTTGGATTGGCATGGTTATTACGAAGTTGAGACAAAAAAAAAAGTTGAGATAGTGTCGTTATTACGAAGCTAATCTGAACTTGAACTTTTTCACTCAAATTTTGTTTCGTAACTATATAATTTGGACCCAGTCTTGTTAGTTCCCTAATTATGCATTAAAAAATATATATGATATATGCTATAATGCAAGACTTGGTCTCTCACAAAGACAATCTTTTCTCTTATGTTTTCTAGATACGTATAGCTATATGTATGTGTGTGTTAGGTGACAAATTGACACAACAACAACATCAACAATAATATAAACAACAAAGTCTTATATGCCAAGCAAGTTGAGATAGGCATTGTTTAGTGCCTCTTGGCTTTGTCCAGCTTTGAGCTGTTATACTACGATGACCGAATTGATATAGCACTAATTTTGTACAGCTTTGAGCTGTATACTACGATAACTCCGGTTAAGCGTTTTTACATAGTGTGAAATTGATCGATGTGTCAACTTTTTATTAAGCTACTATGCATCACCAGTTACACTCAAAAGTTTTAAGCTGATGAAGAAATACCGACAATTCACTTTGAACTGGACCCATGCATGATCTGCATGAAAGACCAACTGCGCTTCGAATTCTCTCTGTTGCATACACACCCTCGGATGTCTTTTCCCTCAGAGCACATCAAGAAGACGACGACAATAGATTATAAAGGCAGCACAGTGCCAGCAGCTAGTATAGTACTAGTTGCTTGACTCGAATGCAAGTTTCTGATTAACGCGCATCACTAACAATAGCGAGTTTATAAAGAGTAAAAGAGAGGAATGAATTTCTTTTAGAGCCCGTTTAAATCTCTTTATTTTGAAGGAATTGAAGTCTATACAATGAATGAGCCTTATTTGGCTTAAAAATTTGACATTCTGTAACTTTTCAAACTCATAAATAAGCCTCTCTCAAATTCAAATTTATAGGGCTGAGAGATAAAAATAGATTCTATAGATTATTATACTATAATTCTATTCTTTAATTTATTACACACTCTTCAACTCACTTCTTTACAATAAAAATGCAACACATAAATATATTCTTTGTATGGCTACCAATAAATATACAAATATATTTCATATACAATTAGATTAATTTAATTAATCTATGTCTAAATTGTAATTATTAAAATGAATTCAATTCCAAGATCCAAACTGGCTCTTAAAAAAATCGCATGCGTACCAACAAAGAGAGTTATACATGCAAGTGCATCAATTAACTAAACATGCGTAGTTCTTTCCAAAAAAAAAACTAAACGTGCGTACAACAAGTACATTGAGCGACTGGTGAGTGGTGGGTCAGTTATGCGGTATCGGCGCGCTGCCGCCACGGCGGTGCGTGTCCGGAGGCGGATCCACGTACCCGTAGTCCAGCTCCTCCCCCACCTCCGCGGCAGCCGCTGAAGCGCCTAGCAGATAACGTCGGCTGACGTCGTACTCCAGGCGACCTCTCTGAGACGCGCCGCCGAGCACGCGCACCGGCGCCGGCGCCTGTTGCCGCGGCCGTCCACGCGCGACGTCGAGGCCGCTGCAGGCCGTGGACAGGCCGATCGTCAGCGTCAGAGCCACAGCGGCCGACGTCGTCGCCGCTGCCACCAGTTTCCGCCGCGGCGCCGACGCCGGCGACGACCGCATGGTCGATATCTCCGTTCACCGGCCGGCCGGCTGGCGGCCGTGCCTACACGTACATGTACCGGCACTGCACACTCACAGCATGGGAGCTAGCAAGCTAGCAGGTCTTCTTTGTGCATACATCTCGACCGGACGAGGGCAAACGGTTGGCTATTAGCCGGTGATGGTGTAGTCATGGAAATGGCGTGTTGCATCTACGCGCGCCGAAACATAAGAAGGCCCAACGGTGTGTGCCCGGAAGCCGTTGCCTGTTGATCCCCGCAAACACGGCAACCTGTTTGTGCAGGCTTGAGCTAGTATTTGCTTTGCTCCAATTCGATGCACTAACAAACCATGTGTAACAGGTCCACTCCAGCCGCAGCATGCCACCCCTAGGGTTAAAAATCCATTAACCATTCAATTTTAATTTCAACAGTGTAGTGTAAAAAAAATGAAAATCGTTTTGCTATAGTACTTAGGTTTTTTTTTTAAGACTCCACTCAATTTTATTAACTGAGCCGAACCATTTTCGATGAAAGCTGTAAAAACTGATCCATTTCTGATAATTTTGCTAACGCTAACCAACGCAAGAAGGCGGCTTGTGGCAAGTAAAATCGACACCAGAGAATAATGGATTGAAAAACCTGTGGCAACCTTAGCTTTTGATGTCAAACATGGCTGCCAATATTGTGGCATCGGCGGGACGTTTCCTTATTTTCGTACTAGTACCACGTACTGCTTTCGTTCATAAATTAATATCGTTCTTGCTTCTAACATCAATATCAATTATCTTATTAAAAAATATGATAAATTTTACATATTTTGTTATAATTTTCTTTATGATCAAAGATGTTTAAAATATAACTTATAATTTTACATATTTAAACTAATTTTCTTAATAAGACACTTAATAAGACACATAGTAAAAAATGATATTAAAAATCAACAGCGACATCAATTTAAAAATGGAAGAGAGTGACACACAAACCTAGGGCATGTGAAAACTTTGTTGCAAACCTTGAAAAAAGCACATTACATCGTAAATGTTTTATTTCTTTTCTTATTCACCACTAAGATTTTTTGCATGGTGGATTAATATTTATTTTGTTACTTTCAGTGTTGCACGTTAAGTAATTAACAAAAAGGCAAAAAAAAGTCAAGTTTCAGCGAAGCAAATACGTGATTCGTGAGGGCCCTGGACGTAAAATAGGCTATGAAAAGGGTCAAAGCCCCAGCCAGTCAGCCGTCGTCATCGTCCTCTTCGTCGTCTTTACGTTCTCTCCCGGGGCGTGGGAGACTCCGAGGCGCAGTTTCTTAAAGCCGCCGGCTCCGCCTCCTCTGCTATCTCTCCCGACGAGGTAACCAAACGTCATCTCTCCGTCGTCGGCCCCATCCATTCCCCCTACGCAGTTCCTTCGCGAGTTCTCTGTTCCCCTGGGCCTCCTCGGCTCGCTGCAATTCGTGAGTGGATCTCTCTCACTCCGTTAGTACGGGGTTGCCGAGGATTAGTGGACCTATTGGTAGATGCTCACCTGCGGGGGTTAGTTCTAGATTCAGGAATGGGAGTCCCTCGTGAAGTTTATTCCCCAATCCAGTGAGGGGGGGGGGGGGGGGGGGGGGGGGGGGGGGGGTGCGGGCTGAGGTTGACTCTTCGTTCAGTTTGCCGGTAGTTTGTCCTCTGCTGGCGAAATGCATATCTTTACCTGAACATTTTAGTCCCTTATTTCAGGTTCTCTGGAAATTTATTTTGGTTCATATTGTTACCCTGTTTTCGTGAAGCTGTTTAACAGTTGAATATTGTTTCCCTCTCGTTTTGTTTAATATTTGGTTGTCTATTTGATTACTAGTAAAGATGAGTGATTAAATTTAAATTTAGCGATACCCATATTGTATCTGTCCTTATGTGATATACACCGTGGCATATGGCAGTGAAATGCAGTCAATTAATCTGTGCTTCATTTGCTTATTTCAGATGGAGGATGGCGTATCCACTTACACTGTTGATGAGGCACTTATCTCCATGGGATTTGGGAAATTCCAAGTATTTGTGCTCGCATATTCTGGGATGGCCAAAATCTCTGAGGCAATGGAGATGATGCTCTTGTCATTTGTTGGGCAGTCAGTTCAAGCTGAGTGGGAGCTTTCTGCGCAGGCAGAGAGTCTCATAACTAGTGTTGTTTTTGTAGGGATGCTTGTAGGAGCATATGCTTGGGGCATTGTTTCTGATAACCACGGAAGAAGGTAGGTTCTTTCTCACTTCATTTGACTGGCTACTGCAATTTTACTTATGAATGATCAGATCTAAACAAAAAATGGTCTTTTCAACAATAATGGAGTATTGAACACTGTCCCTTATGAATAGCTAATCTATGCATTGATCTTCGATTTAAATTATTTTTTTTTGTAACTTCAAATATAACTGTGGGCTTGTCAATGCAATTCTTAACCTGAGAGGGTTTAGTTTTTTTCATTTAGAACCTAGGAAAATAAAGTCGGTAAATCCTGTTTCAGCCACCTTTTCTCTTCGAAGTTCTAAATCTTAATTGGTCATGTAAGTAAACATGGTTTCTTTCCTGTTTCAAATTGAAGGCTTTGAACGTAGTGCTGTATTGCAATGCCCATATTGTTTTTCGTTTGTTATGATTTTAAAGAATGCTTCAGTTTGTGCTGCACCAAAATCTCATTTTCATCATCAAAGAATTTCTTTAACTAATTATCTCCCCTTTGTACTTCTCCAGGGTTGGGTTCAACTTCACAGCTCTTGTAACTGGTGGGGCTGGTCTTCTCAGTGCTTTTGCCCCAAATTACTTATCATTGATTGCCCTGAGGTTTATGGTTGGTATCGGACTGGGTGGTGGGCCAGTACTAGGTTCTTGGTTTCTAGAGTTCATCCCTGCTCCTAGTCGAGGAACTTGGATGGTTATGTTCTCTGCATTTTGGACCATAGGCACGATAATGGAAGCGTCACTTGCATGGGTAATCCATTTTTTTAGCAGCTTTATTTGAGAGATATTTTCAGATGGCTAAGCATAAATTAATAATGAACTCTACATTGAATATCACATTCTAGTTTCTAATAGCATGCTCATAGTGCAGAGATGCACCTTTGAATCACAATTATGATATAACGCTGAATCCAATATGACAGCAAATCAGTTCTGTACAATGAAACCATGTTGGGAAGCTCTCAAATGATATCCGCGTTCATTCTAATGCTTAATGTTTCAGAAATATCCATGTACATTTGTAGTTACTCATCTGCTTAATTTTCAGGCTGTCATGCCAGCTTTTGGCTGGAGGTGGCTGCTGGCACTCTCATCATTACCATCATTTGCTTTACTACTATTCTATCCTGTAACACTGGAGTCACCAAGATACCTATGCATGAAGGGTAGAACAGCTGAAGCAGCTCATGTTTTAGAAACAATGGCGCGAGTAAATCGTGTTTCTCTCCCTTCTGGTAGACTTGTCTCAAGCCATCGAATAGAGGAGCTTCATGAGTTGGCAGATTCCTTAGAAACCTCACAGTTGATGTCAACTAGAAAAACTAGCGCTGTTGAACCTGATAGCAAAGCGGAGATTGGTGGCCTCAATGCTATCTTGAAGCTTCTATCTCCAAACTTACTTAGATCAAGTCTTCTCCTTTGGACTGTATTTCTTGGCCATGCCTTCTTGTACTATGGTCTTGTTCTGCTAACCTCAGAATTGAACCACGGAAACAGGATTTGTGGATCAGAGGGAGCAAAAATAATCCAGACAACTCACATAAATGATGAAAATCTCTACAGAAATGTATTCATCACAAGTTTTGGTGGTATGTATGTCCTTTCCCTATGGCCCCTAAACTTATTTACAAACCATGTCTTTGAAATTCCTCACATTTGTGTCAACAATGCTGCAGAGATTCCTGGCCTTCTTCTGTCTGCTGCTATTGTGGACAAGATCGGGCGCAAGCGCTCGATGTCCTCCATGCTTTACATCAGCTGCATGTGCATAGCTCCCCTCATGTTCCCCCAAACAGAAGCACTGACAACCCTCTTCTTGTTCGGTGCCCGGGTTTGCATCTCTGCAAGTTTCACTGTCCTGCACATCTACGCCCCTGAGGTTTGCTCAAGTCTACACTTCATTGCTTGTCACACTCGTGAAATTCGTCGCTTCTTATGTGATGTCCCATGCAGATATACCCAACTGCAGTCAGGGCCACTGGTGTCGGATTTGCAAGCTCAATTGCTCGCTTTGGTGGGATTTTGTGCCCCCTTGTTGCCGTCAGTCTGGTACACGCCTGCCACCAGACAGCAGCCATCCTGATTTTCATCACAGTGATGCTTGTGACGGGTGTTGCTGTGTCGTACTTCCCCCTTGAAACAAGTGGCCGGAAGTTGAGCGATCACATCGCCGCATAGAGCTGTTGAAATTCGTGACTTGCAAGGGATACACAATACAGAATCAAGGCACAAGCCATTCATTCTTTTCTCCAGTTCTTGATAGCGGATAGAAAGAGGAGCAACTGTGTATTTGTGATTGTTAACTCGTTAACTGTTTTGATAGGTTTACACAGATATGAGCAACGTTCTTTATTACTTTGACCTTTCCGTTCCCTTGTCTTCCATCGGATAGAGAAAACAAGGGGTAGGGGTACTATAATATTAGGTACTCCGTACGAAAGATTAAAAAAAAAAGATTTTCCGTTGCCGGGACTCGAACCCGGGTCTCTCGGGTGAGAGCCGAGTATCATAACCAGCTAGACTACAACGGATTCTGCTCATTCCGTTATTTGTTTGCCATATGGACTCAAAGTGGTCGTAGGTGCCTGCGTTCTTTGGGCGGTGGCCTCCCGCCATTATCGCTCCTCCAGTAAACCGCAACCGCCAGCTTTCCTGCTCCCATTTCTTGCCCATCTCCTCCCCGGTCTCCTAATTTTGGAAAGCCATTACTTCCACCATCAGCCCATGACAAAGAAGAGATCAGGTGACGCGCGTGGGGGGCCCCTGCATGCTCTCCGCTGAGACGCACCGGTGCTCCCCTAGGCGAGCGGCGAGCAATGGCTCGTCGACGGCACGCACTGCCACTGCCACCGCCACCGGTCATTGGCCTGGCTGTCCTCCTCTCTGTGGCGGCAGCCACGGTGGCGAAGACCGACCAGCCTGACGGTGAGGGCTGGCTAGTTCTTGCAATCCTCATCCATTTCTGTGTATGCATCCTTCTTGATTCTAAAAAAAAAAGTGTGTGCTCTTTTGGTTCTTTTTTCCAGTTACGGCACTCAATGTGATGTTTAATAGCATGAACAAACCGTCTAAGTTATCTGGGTGGAAAGAAAGCGGTGGCGATCCATGCGGTGACGACGACACATGGAAGGGGATAGAATGCAGCGGCTCATCAGTCACAGAAATGTGCGTAATTGGCTAATTCCCTTCAACATTTTTCTTAAAAATCAATTAACTTCTTTCAACTCCACAAGGGTTTTGATTCTGATCATTTTGATTAGAGCAGTAACTTATTGGGGCTTGGACTAAGCGGCACGCTAGGCTATCAGCTATCAAGCTTGAAATCAGTAACCAAATTGTGAGCTGCCTCTGTGATTCCCTTCACTGGTCATCATAGTTATGTAACTTAGTTGAATTGTTTCTTGTTTTACATAGTACAGTGATGTGAGCAAGAATAAACTTAACGGTGAAATTCCCTACCAGCTTCCACCTAACCTGGTTCAGTTGTGAGTTCTCTTCAATTTACTATAACAAGTTCTTTTCCCTCAATTGTTACAAGGCATTCTCTTCTGATGTTTTGGTGATGCAGAAATCTTTACGGAAATTCCTTCACTGGCGGAGTTCCTTATTCGATATCACAAATGGTTGATTTGGAAACACTGTAGGCATTTCAATTCAAATTACAGTTTAACTTCTTCTCTCTTCACAAGATCTTGATTTTGGTTGCATTAATTACTGGAATTCTTTTTTATTGAAATGCAGAAATCTTGGTAAAAATAACCTAAATGGGCAGTTGACAGATATGTTTTCACAGCTTCCAAAGCTCTCAGCACTGTAAGTTTTTTTTTCCTGAAATCTCAACACAGTAAGTTAAGCAGCTACTCCCGCCGTCCCATTTTATTTGTTATTCTAGCTTCTTCTGTTGGTCCCAATTTAACTACCATTGTCACTTTCCAGTACAACTTTCTTTTTTCCCAATGTATCTCTATCTCTATCTGTCTCCTTGATTTTAGTACATCTCACCTTTTACACCTCTTGTGCCCAGAGCTAAAACAATACTTAAATCGAGATGGAGGGAGTAGTTCACAAGTTCTTAGAGATCATAAATATATTGATATTGTGGTTGCAAAATTTGATTAAATTCTTATAATAAGTCTATTTCTATACCAATGTTTTTAGCTTATATGATTAATCTCAATTGTGTCACCAGGGATCTCTCATTCAACCGCTTCTCGGGTAACATACCCCAGAGTTTTCACTCCCTCATAAACCTCAAGGCATTGTAAGGAAAAGGAATTTTGCACATTGAAGTAGTTCACTGAGTATTTTTTCACAGCTAGAATTGACTGCCATTTTTTTCAAACCATGTCCAGGAATTTGGAGAACAATCAATTCAGTGGTCATATAGATGTTCTGGCCAAACTTCCTCTTGAGGATTTGTAAGTGCATCTAAAAGTAAATACTGCACCAAAGCCAATTTTATTATCACTATTCAACATGTATATATCTACAACACCTCAACATGGCATTATAAAAATAAATGTTTTGCCAGTTTATTGTGCATAAATACAACAAATAGAAAATAGATAATTTCCATTCTGAGTCCAAAGTTATGATGGGTTTTCCCTTTTCGCTCAAGGAATTTGCAGAACAACAAGTTTACCGGATGGATTCCGAGCAAACTAAAAGATATTGACAGTCTTCAGTAAGTACTGATTCGAGTCAATATACCTTTTATTGGACTTGATAAATTCTAACAGTTCTGACTCCTTAACACACTCTAAAGGATTGGAGGGAACTCTTGGTCTTCCGGGCTAGCTCCTCCTGGAATGGTCAAGGGCTCGTCAGTGGGAGGCTCTTCGGGTGGAGGGGACAGTGGAATAAATGGTTTCATCATTGGAGGAATAGTGATAGCTGTGCTTCTTGCAGCTCTGATTCTCTTATCTGTGTTGAAGAGGAACAAATCATCTCATGTTTCATCCCATTACTATACGGATGAGTCAGGACATAATCGATCATCTACCCCACTTGTTGATGACTTCAAAGGTACTCTTCTCAGAAAATCATTTCTATGTTTTGCAACAGTCATTAAATGTCTCCTTCCTGATGCTCTTGATTTCAGGGATGAGAGCATTTTTAGACCACTAGTAAGAATTTATCTTGTTTTCAATTTTTGCAGGTCATAAGAAACCTTCAGTGATTAACATGAAGTCACTGGAGAAATCTTCATCAATCGGCAGTACAACACCATCCCCATTGCCTCGCAAGTCAATCAATGACAATGAGTTTTTAAACAAACTAAATTATTTGAGACAGAGCACGGAGCCCGAGCCAATCATCCTAATGACTTATGGATCATTGGACTTGGAAGCAGCCACTGGCGGCTTCCATAGTAGCAGGCTACTAGGGAAGGGGACAAAAGGTTGCGTTTACAAGGCAAAATATGCAGATGGACAGGTACGCTCTTAGGTTGCCTTTTTAAATCTACATTGAAGGGACTGCATTCATCTTTATATAAAAAAAAAAAAAAAAAAAAAAACTTCGTGAACATGAAGATAGCATAATTAATATTAGTAGACAACTAGTGTTCTCCAGCAAGTTACTCAGCGGTTTTTCAGAACAGCGCTAGTACCACTCAGCTGAATTAAACTTGATTATCTATTATGATGAAGTCAGCAGGGGAGAATCCTACATAAATGTCGTTAGAATTACATGGATTTTATTTACAAAGCCAAAAAAAATGCATGGAGTTTATAAATTAACCTGAATTTGATTATCACTGTTATCAAGAGGTCTCTAAGTGGAGCTTTTGAAGGTTCTTTGTTCTGATCGTCTCATCAAAGTTTTTCAGGTGCTGGCTGTTAAGAAGTTTGATCCATTAAGCTTCTCAGACAGCAGCGACTTCATGGACCTGGTGAATGGCATTTCCAAGTTGCGCCATGCAAACATCACTGAGCTTGTTGGTTTTTGCTCGGAGCCTGGGCACTACATGCTGGTTTACGACTACCACGTGAACGGGTCCCTCTATGATTTCCTTCACTTATCGGACGACTACAGCAGGCCGTTAACATGGGACACCCGGGTTCGGATCGCTCTGGGCACAGCTCGTGCTTTGGAGTAAGTCGACTTATACCCAAAAATTTTGTGTACATCAACACAGGCTTAGATGGGTATCAGGGTTCATTCATTAGAAATATTTTTATTTTAATATCTCCATTGTATTCAGGTACCTACATGAAGTCTGCTCACCTCCAGCGATCCACAAGAACATAAAGGCGTCTAATGTGTTGCTTGATGCGGATCTCAACCCTCACCTCTGCGATTGCAGATTCGCATACTTCTATGAGGTTTGCAGAACTTCACTTCTGACATTTTAGTGTACGAGAAGTGGGGACCGTAAGGGAAACGATCTCATTCTCTACAGGATACAAGTGAGAACCTGGGACCAGGATACAATCCTCCAGAGTGCACGAGACCATCAGGCTACGTGATGAAGAGCGACGTCTACTGCTTTGGTGTCGTCATGCTTCAGCTGTTGACAGGCCGGAAGCCCTACGATAGGTATTGAAGGAAGGAAAAGGATAATCTTCTTTACTACTTTGGATTGCACATTTTGTGATTCCAGGACATTGTGGTTCACTGCAATTGATGTTTTGATATCTTTTGCGACTGCAGCTCGAAGCCTAGGATGGAGCAGTCCTTGGTGAACTTTGTCACTCCACAGCTTCACGACATAGACGCCCTGGGAGCTCTGGCAGATCCAGCTCTGCGAGGCCTGTACCCACCGAAAGCGTTGTCCCGTTTCGCCGATGTCCTTTCTCGCTGTGTTCAGGTAAAATGGAAATTCACACACCTAAGATGCCGAAGGGCATGAACCAACTGAAATGGTAGTATGAATTGCTGTACTCTGAACTTGGCTATTTCGTAACGTTGTTGCAGTCCGACCCCGAATTCCGACCGTCTATGTCAGAGGTGGTGCAGTCACTCCTCCAGTGCGTCCAGCGAGCCACCAGCAACAAGAGGATGGGTGGCCACCGCAGCGTCGGTTCCGACTGGTGATGCTTCTGCATCTGATTGCTGAAACTATGAAATATGACTATAGGTGTTCTGATCTAGTCATGCCACTGTACAAACAAAAAGGTTTACCTACACAATCTGGTTGCTCGAACAGTATGATAATAATCAAGTTGGTTAAGTTAGAGAAGGTAAAAGTATAGTACGTGTTCATCTCACTGTAGCAAGTGGTGCATGGTTAATTTTTCTATTGAATTATTCTGCCATTTTTTACCCTTATAAAGAGCATTATTGTAACGTGGAAAGCATACAAATCTGATGCTGTGGGCCGAAAATGGAACACGGGTTCTCGAAAATTCTTAGACCAACTAGTGTTCGATGCTTGAAAAACTTTTTGGGCTTTGGCACCGATGCTAGCCATTGTAACCATCGATGCTTCAAGTTCAAAGTTGGCATCGATGCTTGTACAAGCACCCAGTGCTTCAAGAGTTTGTGTCTACTTTTTTTGGCCGTAACAGTCTCTCGTCTCGGTGCTACCACTGTAAAGGGAGTAAAGAAATGAGGCATCGTTCGTGACGTGATGTTTTAAGCTGCGACCCATTGCGGATGGTCTTAGGTATCCGTTGATGATTCGGCAACATGCTGGATCCTGACTTAGGAAATTCAAATTCAAGCTTTCAAGCTTATTTGCAGAAGTAAAATAGTAAAATTGTAAACCTAAGAACCAGTGTTAAAGCACTCTGTTTTCTGTCGTCAAACCAGCAAGTTCTCAACTAGCAAACTACAAACCTTCTAGTCTTCCACACACTAGTCAAATACATAACACATTTGTAAAGATGCAAGAAAAGAATTTGAGCTCGCTAAAGCAATGGCTTGTGGCCTGAACATACACTAGATTACATCGCTAGAAAATTTCACATTGCAGTAGCCATAATAGTTTCATTTCCTCTGCGCACTCTAGCTGAAATTTTCCTACAAAAGCAGAATGAATTAAGAAGCAGATCTGGTGAAGCGCTTTAGATCATTGTCAATGACATGTCGATTACCTGCATGGGCCAACCTCAAAAACTTTGGTCAGCTTAAATGCAACCTGCGCTATGGTGCTCCTGATGCCTGGTTCTATGAAACTACTTGTTGCAACATCCTCCAATGCTGAAAGAAACTCTTTTTGTGCTCTCACAGATGCAAAAAGTTGGCTTGGCTTGTAAATCATGCTTAAATCCACTAACTGGGACAACATTTGTGCAAATTATAAACATGAAATTAGTTACTTACAAAAACTTTCATCAAACTTGAGAATCCATAGAACAATTCCTAGTAAATTTACCTGTTGAAGCCAAGGCAGCGCCATGTCAAAGAACTTTTTGTTGAGAAACTGCCCAGCTATAACCTTTAAAAGTTCATTATTTGTTTCACATGACAGCCTCTCAAGAACTGGTCCAGTTCTGTCCATTAAATCAATCAGATCATCGTAATCACCACAGTTCAGGGCTTCCTTGTACGCAGGCTCCATGGCATCTGAACCTTCAAGCTCGCCAGACCGATTAAAAGCACATAATGCATTTTGCCTGTCAGTAACATAACTTGAGTTAGTCTCTGAGCTCCCGGTCTTAGATTTCCTAACTCGGGCACGAGCAATAGAATGATCCTTCAGAAATTCAGCTCCCTCTTTACTAGACATGCTTGAGCCCTTAGATGGTAGATCATGCATCCACTTCTCACGCCTCAAATGTGAAGTTGGTGGTGGCTTATAGTTAGCCTCAACAGATGATCTTGGTGTTGTAGTAGACAGCCTGGGTGAAGAAGAGACACTTTGGTTCTTAATTAACTTGGAACCAGGAAGATGATACCGGCTTTCACTCTGAGTAATTGTATACACAGTTTTGTCGACAGCATTCTCCAAATTATGTACCTTCATATTTAGCATTGAAATGTTCTCCATTGAATTTGACATAAATCCCTACAATACAACACGCCGCTGTAAGCTTTTAAGAAAGGAAATCCACTTCTTTACATCACATACATCATTCATTCATATATTGCCTTAACATAGCAGATCAACTATTCTATAGGAAGACTTGGCATTTTCATGTAAAATGCATCGTAATATTTTCCGTAAAATGCTGTTGATGAGCCTTATTATCAATATGCATTGTTTTATTTAAACTGTCAAGTGCACAGCATGCTAGTAAAATAAGAAAGGCCAGGAGAGCAGTGCAAAACAATAACAAAAACAAGAACGACCAAGAAACTTAATATAATATTGTAGGCCAGTACAAGTAGGTACTCCCTCCATCCACATATATTAGCACTTGTAGCTTTACGAGGCATGCACAAGGTGGGAGCCAGATGACCAAAATGCCTATGTTGAATGCCTTAACTGCTATACGTGAGCATGGGGCTATCCCTCCAGATGCTGCTGCTCTCTCCCGGATGAGTTTATTTTTTTATCTTTTGTTTTTGGACTGCTGGAGTAGATGTAATGAAGTGGCAGAGGTATCTGCGTGGTCCCATCCTCATGAGTGATAATATACACGGACAAACGTGGGAGGCTAAACGTGCTAATATATGTGGAAGCCTGGAAGGAGGAAGTAAAGAATAAGGTGCAGATTGAAATTTACCAAATCAACAAAAAAAATATAACTATCGTAAATCAGGCAAATATAATCATGTAGGCATGAGTTAAGTTGCCAATATATTTAGCAAACTTACCTGCAGCAAATCAAACATGTTTGATTGCCTCCTTTCCATTTCCTGAAGTTGCTTCCTAATATGGCCTAATTCATTCATAGCATTCAAACAACAGCTATGTGTGACATGTGTAGTGACATCTGTAACTGTTGAATCTATGCTCTTACTTTCTCGGCCCTTTGCACGTCGCTCAGTGACTTGTGTGGATGAAGTATCTTCAGTACATTCCTGAGCAGTGGTGATATGTTTTGTCTCACAACTCCTGCTGGCTACCTCTGAAACAGAAGAGCATTCCTGTTTATCGTCCATCATTTCATAGTCAAATTTACTGTCTTCCTGAACTTCATATCCATTTCCCTTTCTGCTGACTTTACCAGACCGCTTTTCATCAGTATCAACCAACGGTGTCATGTTCTGCTTGGGAACTGATACCTCAACATGCCAATCACCAGACTTCACACGTTGCTGATTTGCAGCGTTGTTTAGGCCTATTTTGTTGATAGACAAAGGAGATCTCCTCATTGCTGAATTGACAGAACTGCCACTAATTACAGATACAGAAGGGCCATGATCTATTCTCCTAAAAGAATTATCTCTTGATCCAGTGTCATGTATACTTCTAGCATCATGATGATCATTGAAGAGGTTTTCTGTAAAAAGAAATAAAAGATTATAAAAATAAGCTTATTACATCACTGCAGATACATGAGGCAAAAACGGCGGAAGTAATGCAGAGGATATGTGAAAAGAAGAAACATCAGCAGTTGGCTTTTTGTTAGGTAGAAGGCTTACACTTCTGTCACAAATCAAAAAGAGTTAATAGTGATATACTCCCTCCGTCCCAATTTACATGTCATCCTAGCCTCTTCAAGTTTTCCCAATTTCCTTGTCATCCTCACTACCCAATACACCTTTCTCTATTACCAATGCATCCTTATATATATCTCTCCTCGTTTTAAATACATCCCACCTTTTTCACCCTTCTTAATTCTCATGCTTACACCCAAGATGACAATTAAAAAGGGACAGAGGGAGTAGTACTTAAGAATAACTCTACAGTTGAGAAAGCATCGAATTAAGATCTAACAAAGAAAATTTAACTTTTTAGGTCAATGTTTGATAGCTTATGCCAAATGACACATGATCATACTAAGCAGAAAAATCGCTTTGGCATGACACAAACTGCAGTAGTTTCCTGTAAGAGTTGACAAGTAACAAGAGGTACTTTTATATCAAAAGATCGTATGAATGCTGATTACACATTCATTTTGTTAAACTATACAAATTTTTATTGGAGTGAATAGAACAAATATACATGTTTACTTTTGATATGTGCAACTGACAGGGAATAAATATTAACGGATATGGATACAGCAATTGTCAGCACATACTCGCTCCAAAAAGAACAAATAAAGTGCTAAATAAGGAATATCATATGTACCTTTTGTGGATGAACCAGCTTCTGAAGGTTCAGGAGTATGAGACCCTGGAATCGCTTTCCACAACTGTATGGCATGGTTAATTGCATCACGCACTGGTTTTACCTGTCATAGGAGGCATGAGATAAGTACACCATAAGCAACATATGGAACAGCTTAGGCTCTAATGGGTACACTGACCTTATCAAATTTACAATGCTCAAGGGAGCGCAGGCATGATGTTCTGAAGGACGCAACCAAATAACCAGAATTGACTGCTATGCTAGAAAGAGCTTGAGAGGCAGCCTTCCTAGTAGTCCAGTCAGTACTCTTCAAGGCTTCCATGATACTTGTTAGAGCTGACGACAATTGCTGCTCTGTTGAAGCACCTTCAGCCTATAATGCATGATACACCAGAAGGATAAGACCAGTAACATAAACTGTGAGATCTTAGCAATGATTAAAAGCTGTAGGGCCAAATTGAAGATCAAGATGACAGCTCCATTACTTGAAAAGAATACTCAGATATCTTTCTTGCTGAATTTACACCACATAAAGATACCTATCAGCCTAGAATTCTAAAGCATTGAACTAGAATTGAGAAAGCAAGAATGCATTTGAATTTGTAAAAAGGTTACAATATTTTATCTGAGAAAAAACCATTAAATAAAGAACATAGATTGTTACATAGAAGAATGCTTATATCTCATGATAAAAATTATTGAACAGCAATTAGCATTTAATGTATTGCTCGATGAAGCATGTGCGTTTTCTTTCTTTACTAATATAATATATTACCGTTCATTCCTAAAAAATTGAAGAAAACATTTAGATCAGTGTTACAAATAAATAAAGATGTTTTGGTGGAAGTGGAACGGTGTTGCTTGTACAAAGAGCACAACCTGAACAATACTTCTGATCAATTCAATCACTGCAGGCTTAGCCATGAAGTGTGGATTCTTGAGCAGTTTAACAACACGGATAAGCATCTGAGGAAGAACAGGCCCCGGGAAGTAATTGCTTTCATCTATAACCTTGGCCAAGCACAATGCTGACCCAGCCTGAACATATCTATTCTGTTCACCCAGTGCTTCAAACAAGGGCCGGACCAATCCAACCAAGGCAGCACCACCATCTCCGTAACTTCTGGCACACACTGCAAGGGTACCACAAGTGTCAATACAAGCATCCCTGACAACCGAGTCGGTGTCCTTGAGGCGCTTTACTATACTGGACACCATTTTCACCATGTGTGGTGCCAGTAGGTTCCCATGTAAGCGTGCCAGTGTGCCAATCACCTTAATGCACTCCTTCCGCACTGCACTTTTCTGCTCAGCATCAGTGTCAATGACACACAACAAGAAGGGGCCAATCATGTCAGGGGCCAGAGTATCCGCTGCCTTCTCGAGCTCATCATATCCAATCTGGTAAGTGTCTCGGTCAGCAATCTTGTTAAGAGCTTGGACCAGCCTGTGCTTCAGCTCAAACGCAGCCTTGCCTTTGGAAGTAACCGCACTGGACTTCATCATGGCTATCTGATACTCTTGAAAGATACGGCTCCGATAACAATTAAGCACAGAGCTCACAGAAAAACGTACAAGGAAAGGGACAGTGCCTTCTCCCCCTGGGAAATGCAGGTGCTTGCAGCTTCCGCACCCATTTCTTGTCTGATCTGTAGGAACGAAAAATGCACATCAACTCAGTTGAGCAATAAGTTACCTAACAGGTGATAAAACTGGAGCATTCAGAAAATAAATGAGGAATTTGTTTGTATCGATTGATTTTGTAATCTCTCATTTGTAATACTGCCAATCCTAACAAATTGTATCATTTCATACAACCTAACATGTCCTTGTGTAACAGCTGAGGCTTCCTGGCATATCAACATTCCAGGATGAAAATTTTGAACTACTAGAACCATTTGATGGTTATGTGTGAGAGAATTTGATGGCAACTACTGCTATGGTAGGGTGGAAATTTTTAGGACTGGATTATTCTCAGATCTGTGATGTACTGTAGTTAACATCAGTCAATCAATCAATGCTAACGGATCCTACTTTATGGTCGAACATTTTTTTATCCGATATATATAACCGAACATCAACCTCCACAAAACTGCTGAAGCTTAATTCTCTGAAAATCAACATCGACATTAGCTAATATCGATTCAGAATGACCAAACAGACTAATTCAAAATCAGGCAAAGGATCCCCGAAATTTGAACTAAGGAAGCGAACACCGAAACGCAGCACACGCCTGTATTTCAAGCTTACACTGGCTGCATTGCACGAACTACTCCACATTTAGACCGCGAAATCAACCCTAGTAGAATCTAAGGATCGTTGAGCAACTAGTAATCGCACGAAGACGGGAGCAACCGAAACAGCGGAATGTGAAATCCCGACGAACCATTGGGGGAAGCGAGTTTGAAGCCGCCGGTCCCGCATCTCGCCAACGGCCAAAAGGGGATGAATCGCAGAAAAACTAAAAATCACGCAGCGAAACGAAGCAATAGCTGCAAGTACACGAGGATGAGCAGAACGTACGGTGGGAGCAGCAGGGGGGTTGATCGGGGATCGCTCTGCGACTTCCCTTCTGGAGCCCAGAGGGGGCGAAGTTGGAATGGAAAAGGATTGCTGCACTCTTGCCTTCTTCTTCGGGTACTACTACTCCTAGCACGGATTTGAATTCCAAAGTTACCTCGCGGTAACCGAGTAAATGGACAGCCGCTTTATTCTTTCCCTCTCTCTCTCTCTCTCTCTCTCTCTCTGCGCTAACTCCAAGGACTACCTCCGCTGACCTCCTCCCCTGTCTCCGAGGCGGCGGCATAACCGGGGCACAGCTTCTTCAATGCTGACGCTGACTCATGGGTCCAGCATACCTGAGCCCGCATGTCACCGAGGCACGCGAGAGAAGTTAGGTACCGGAGCGGTGGGTAGAGTAATTAAAGGCGATCGAGGCGTGGGCTTGCTGCAGCTTTCGCGCTTTGCAGGTGAGGTGCCGCCGGGATTCGAATTTCATCAAGGCTTCCGTTTCCTCTTCTGACGTGTGGGCCATAAGCGTCGGGACCCAGGTTTAGCAGTGACAGCGCCCGCGTGTTGCTCCGCGTGTTTGAATCGGATCGGAGGCAGCGTTTTCAAAACAAACTGTTTGAACAGCAGAAACTGCTCGAGACAAAAATCGTTATAAAAATTGAATAAATTCGAAAATTAAATTTTTGAAAGAAAACAGAACGGTTTTTATAGTTTACCGAGCGGTTTTTATGGTTTACCGAGCGGTTTTTACGGTTTACTGTTTTTAAATTTGAAATTAAATCGGTTTGAGCGGTATTTCAACGGTTTTGCAGTAAACCGCTCGGTTTTGCAGTAAACCGCTCGATTTTGCAGTAAACCGCTCGGTTTTGCGATAAACCGCTCGGTTTGAGCGGTTTTCGAATTTTCAAATTTTTTCAAATTTTCAATTTTTTTAAAAAATTTTAAAACGAAAACCGGTCGACCGCTAAAACCGAGCCGCAGCGGCGGTTTTCGAGCGGTTTTGTGAACCCTGATCGGGGTCCTCCAGTAGCGTGAAAAATATAGGGTATTACTGCCTTGAATTTAGATATGTTTCACATCGTTCGATAAAAAAATGAGCGTATCAGATTCATTGTTACAGTATTAGTGAACAGTATCTTTGCTACGTTATTATTCACTACAGTATCCTTCAACAAAAATTATGTTGCAGTGTTAATGTGTTGCACTGTTCACCCTCACACAGTACTGTAGTAATCACTACAGTACCCTGAATTTTTTACGCTGCTGGAGAGGACCCCGATCCATCAAACCCCCCGCTATCGGACAGATACGGGAGCGCATTCGGTCGGCGTGGGTGGTGCGCCTGGTGCAGGCCCACGCGCAAGTCACGTAAGGAGGAGGATTTTCGAACTGACACATTCGAAAGGGTCTCGTTCCAGGTATGCTCCAGATTAGTGTCGTTCAAACGAGCCGCCCAGCACAGTTCGGTCCATGCACAAAAAAGCACGGCCCGTTAAATTTGGAGCCGGCACGGTCCACTTCATTATCGAGTCATATCGTGCTGGCCCACGGACTCGAGCACCGGCTCACAGCACGGCACGTTGAGTGTTAGTCGTGTCGAGCCGACCCGATGGCTCGACAGCTTAGTAGAGGCCCGATGGCCCAGTAGAGGCTTGCTGCCCCGTTGCCCTCCAGCACAGCGTCGACCTCGTCGGGCACGAAGGCTGCTGCCCCACCGCCCACCGCAACGTCTACGCTTGCGCCCCGTCGCCCGCGCCTGCGCCTCGCCGCCACGCCAGCGCCCCACCGCCCTGCGCCGCACCCTCACCCTGCCGCCTTGGCTCAAGTCCGTGGTGGAGGAGTGTTGAGGTCTTTAATCAGAGGGGCTTTCTATACGTGCTTGAACTGCTAACCCTAGCTGCGCGAGTGGGCTAGCAAGCCGCTAATAGGTCGTATTGTTAGTGGGTCGTGCCCAGAATCGTGCTTGACGGGCTAAGTTCTAATTGGGCCGTACTCGTGCCACCCGTCGAGTCAAATCCTTGGCCCAAGCACGGCCCACAGCTCATGCCGAGCCGTGCCGTGCTTGGCCTGGGCCATTTTTTTTACTTCGGGCCGGCCCGTTTAGACATCTCTACTGTACATGGCAACAGGCTAGAAGGATGGCATGGGCCTATGGCGTCATATCTTGGTCACAAACTGGCCCTCCAGCCCGAAATAAATTGGCACGTGTTAAGATCTTCATTGACAACGTTATTTTTACGACCTCATAAAAACATTTCAAGAATTTTTAATTTTTAGCACTAAATACGTTAGCCTTTTAATCTTTACCACGCAATTTGTAAGCCTTTCATTTAGAGCCAGTAAATACGTTTTTCACTTCAAAATATACCAACAACGAAGTGAGTGCCCTTTGCAGCTTCAGTGTAAGTGAAATTTGTTACAAGTAATTCTCTGATTATATTTGATTCTATTATATAAACTCTTAGAATCGATCTGATATTACTTCACAAAATAAAAAAAAGCTATTTTTTCAGCTCACTTAATAGAATCATAATGTGAAATACAACGTTAGGAAAAGTTTCACTGATTATGCGTGAGAATCAATTACGTGAAACTTTACCAAAAGGGCTCTAAGCCTAAAGTAGAATTAAGGAAGTTGTGGTAAACGATGTTTTTAGTCAAATTCTATCAAATATAAGTATTTTTTAGTTTAGTCAAATTATGTTAATTTTGATTAATACTATATAAAAATTAAATAATTTCTAATATAAAAAGGTTAGATATTATAAAAATTTGTTTAATGAATAATCTAGTAACACAATTTGTATATGATAAAATATTATAAATTCTCCATAGTTAATTGTTAAAATTAAAAAAGTTTGGCTTTGACCAAACTTCAAAATGACTATTTTGGACATAGGGAGTAATTGATAAAGAGTTGATAGCTTCTTCTAATTGTGTGGAATCACTTCGCATTAGAGAATCACTTCTAACCACAAAATCACTTTTTATCAAGGAATCATTCTTAGCAAATCACTTCTAAATAATCTCTACCGCAAAGGGCCCTAAGGGATAGACTTATCAGCATTTGAACCAAACCTTGCGTCGGTGTAAGAAAAAGATCATACAAACCTAATAACGAAAATGCCATCTCCATTCAAAACGACAACACCCGTATAACCAGATTTCATGTAGATTCATCTTTCAAACAAGCCAAAAGCATATTAGACATGCAGGAAGGTATGTTGAACAGAAGGCATGCAAAGGTCAACATGGCATGTCTGCATTCACAGCATTAGGCCTCTCGAGCAAATTCATAAGAGGCATATGAATTACCAGTTTATTTGAGTTCAACAGGCACTCCGTATATGATATGGTAGGGAGAAAAATGGTCAAAAGGCATTACATGAAGCATAACATCTTCCTTCCAGCACTGGTTGCTGATCATAACTTTTGAAAGAAAAATAGAGAAGATAAGGCAGATGCCCTCCATGCTAATAGGAGCATCCTTTCAGTACTCCTTCTTGCCAAAGTTTTTACACCACAATTGCGATGGGATTGGCCGGACTGGATGGTGAGGACGTTGCTGTATCAAATAAAACATTTGTCAGCACTCAACTTTGCATGGATTATTTAGAAACAAAAGAATATCACAGTAAGAACTCTGAAATCCATGTTAAGAAAGAATCAAACTCCTAAATGCATAACCATAGCTGATATTTTCAATGAATTGTACTAAGAATCTGTGCAAGGTACCATGAAACACAAAGTGCACATTTATTATATTGGTCATTTACATTAGTATCTGTGCAAGGTATCATGAAACACAAAAATCTATCGCACCTAACGACTACTCAAATAAGTATGTTATGTATTTCAATTGGCACTAAATTACCAAATTCTTAAGTGAAAGCAGGACTAAAAATCATTGGCATGGCCCCCAAGAAAAATAATCTGACCATTCCAGAATCATTTCCCCTTGCTAAAATGGCACAAATGATGTGCTGAGTTTTCTTAGTGTTACACAAGCACTGGGTGCCTAATTGGGAGCATTTGTGACCACCAATAGGTTGGCTCACCAGAGATATCGCATTAGGCTGGAAAGAGGATCCGAGGCACCACCAGATCATATATGTTTCTTCCTTTTAAACAAGGATCAAAATTCTTTACCATACACACTCTTTGGATATTGTTCAGGAGGTTTCGCTGTAGAGACAGGTGAAAGAGATTGAACCGGGGAAGCGAGCAAACTAAAAGATATATAAGAAAGTAAACACTAGCAGTACTGAATGGTTAGTGTCATTTCTTACATGTGACTTCCACTCTGTAGTCCATTTGCACTAAAATTCGCTACACACTTCCCTGGCAAGTAGATCTCACATGAAACCACAACACGCCCGCTTGATGATACAAGTGAGGACCAGGAACTGATCAACCACATATAGCAGTATCTCACACCGCTATTTTCTTTCCTTTTCTAAAGCTTATGTACTACTTAGCTAACATGCAAGTGACTGGCTACTTAACCCTGCCTAGCTAGCAAGCTTATGTACTACTCAGTATTAACAAAATCACTTCAAGGTGCTACTTAACCCTGCCTAGCTAGCAAGTGACTGGCAGCATAGGCCCAAATGGGAATAAGCAAACTAAATGCAATTTATCCATAGACCATTTCAGAACAGAACAATTACTGGAGCTTATTTATCTTGAATATAGCACCCTAACTAGCTGATTCCACATAAGTACCAACCTACTCTGAAATACATTCCACAGAATTCTGTTTTACCGTGAAGACAACTTCCCCTAGGAACATAAGCATTACGCATAGAGCAGTAACAAGCAGTTACCAGGTTTTGTGTTTCATCACAGCTATGCAACGAACAGAAGTACACCGCTAACCAACCTGACACATTTCATCTTTCAAATAGCGCGATAGGTATCATGTGTAATTTGTTCCTAATTCCAACGACGAAAAATATCCGGAAATGTTCGCTCGCCACAGATCTAACCTCTAATTTAGACCAAGGGTCAGATCAAATCCTTAAGACCATCTACAGCAAGGAGAAAGAGACGAAGACACTGAGGGTGGCGGGGAGAATCATACATACCTCGAGCTCCGCGGACTTCATGGCGATGGGAATGCAGACGAGGAAGACGCCAAACATCGCGATGGCGGTGTTGCGGCGCCAGTGGACGGGGCGGCAGTAGGGCCCTCCCGTCATGCTCCACACCTTCTGGCGGAAGTCGCCAGCCCCGTGCCCGCCGCCATGGTCGCCTCCCATCGTCGCCGGTGCCGCCGCCGGTTACGCTCCAACGATTCAGTCAGATCGGGGGCGAGAAGCGGGGGCAACAGCAGAAGAGTGACTCGCGTCGACGGGTCCGATGGGGATTGGGGACTTGCGTTGTGGACAGCCTTTTTGCACTATGGCCCCTGGTGAATCAACGAATTACAATTCCTACAGCTATTTTTGAGGAGTTCAACAGGATTTTTAGAGGATTGTCATAGCGCTTGGCTGAAATACATGGAAAAAGAACACGTCATACATATTTTAAATCACTACTGCTCACTGCTTCTTAAAAATCACAGTTTTTTTTTTCTACGTACCCACAGTAAAACGTCTCCAACAAAAATGGATTAGACTACGTATACACAGAAAATGCACACAAAATTGTCTTTTTTTATAAATCTGACGAATAAAATTTTTTCGCAGACACCTCTTACAAATCTAACAGAAGAGCTATTCCGTATCTCTTGCCCACACAGACTATATTGTTAGTTAACAAAATATAACTATCCGAAACAAATATATGAGATCTAACGAAAGTTATTGAAAAATAAAATACAACTACTCAAAACAAATATATAAAATACAAATAAAATTGTTAGAAAACAAAATAAATTCATTGTTAAACAGCACAGCTGGTCCAAAATTCTGATTCGCTTGAACTTTCCAAACTTCTATTTTTCTTTTAAAATCATATTTTTTAAACATCCTAAACAAATTTTAATTTATATTTATATATCTATGTCGTCAATAAAGATAGATCATACTATATGTACACGAAAAAATACACTCAAACTTTATTATTTTTTACATATCT
>BCLH01002082.1:45763-59496 GCA_001602315.1 Zoysia pacifica
GCTTGCATTAATACACATATAAACAAAAAATGTATTTTAGATGAGGGTAAAATGATCCTTTACACCTTTATTTAACACCTATTATTCCAAACTAACGGAAGGACTAAGAAAGAAATCAAAAATCAAATTCGGTCCTTCCATTATTTTAAGGTCAAATAAGAAATTTCCATTTAAAATATCTCTCACTGGAAAATAAGATTTTTCAAAAAAAAGTTCAGATCAGACCAGTGGATGCTATTATCCATCACATATACCATTTTACAAACACATACTCCCTCCGTTCAAAAACTGTTGGCGCCGG
Source organism: Zoysia pacifica (assembly GCA_001602315.1). Taxonomy (NCBI): domain Eukaryota; kingdom Viridiplantae; phylum Streptophyta; class Magnoliopsida; order Poales; family Poaceae; genus Zoysia; species Zoysia pacifica. The sequence goes on from BCLH01002082.1 coordinate 46,065, forward strand.
TTAGTTCAATTGAAGCAGAAATAATACTCCCAAGATCGTTCTGTCCACTAGACTTTACACCTTGGTTAGGAAAATTCATTGAGTAATAAAATCATAACACTGTACATATGATACAAGCAAGCAACCAGGGCATAATGAGACTTGCCACTGTGATTTCTACTTCTGTGAGACCTAACAAGCTTTTTGACTCTTCCAAAATTACACAAAAATACAGAAAAATGACAGGGGGAAAAGAATATCAAAGAAATAAAACAAATCAACTGAAGCCTTCAATCCATTATTAATCCATATTAAAACCTAGGAGGGCTTGTTGGGATTCTTGCAGCCCCCTGCATAAGATTAGTACGCCGTTTCCGGTAATATACAAATGGGCCACTAACTAGCAACATTCTGGCCATTAATACCTGCAGAAGGCAAAGACTTCGTTATCTTCAAGAAACAAGTCCATCAGCAGATGATGATTGAAAAGAAAATAAGCCATCATCAAATGAAGATGCTGTTAGTCTGGAAGGAGAAGCATCTGATTTCCTTCTATAGTATTAGGTTGCCAGTCCCTTTCCAGGGATACTTCCATTTTTTCCACATCTACAATTCGCTTCAAACTGCTTGGTCTGACATAAAAGTTTCAGATGCCTACAGCTGAGAATTGGTGGTAGAAAGTAAAAAAACTGTACAGGGGCTGTTATTTAAGAATGATCAGAGCCCATTTGGGTAAGAATTAAGCCAATAGGTGGTTTTTGCTTTCTTGAAAAGTCCAAATTTTTTTTTAAAAAAAATCTACACTTTGCCTTATGAATGTCACAAAAAGTGGCGGTGGAATAAATTAAGAAATATATGCCAGCCAGCATAATCTTTACAGTAACACTAAAGGAGAAAATCTCGGTAATCTGATACCTCAAAGCCAACAACAAATAACTTCTCTTCACCCTCTAATGGTGCACAACTCCTATAAGTAATGTAATGTCTTGTGCCACCTGGTGGGGATGCATCATCCAATACCTTCCTCTGCTTGACTTTGTTTCCTTCGGTCGTCACATTTTGTACTTGGACACATTTCAAAGGCAAGCGATAACCAGTTTCGCTGCAACAGTACTTTTCATCATTCTAAAAAGGAAAGAAAGAAATCATAACACCTGTTAAGTAGATACAAATAAGCAAAAAATGAAAGTAGATAGGTCGAATGAGTTTGCTGATGGGGCAGGCAGAGAAACTCTGTGTCTCCCAGATTGTATTTGCAAAAAACTACCCAACTTAAGTTACCTAATTCAGATCTAATGCATTTAGAAGGCCCTATGCTATAAGTGCTTAATAACATCATGAGAAACTCATGTTACATGATCTATTTAAATATTTATGAACAATGGTCCATGAATAAAACATCATGGATTCAATAAGCTATAAAGTAAAATTAGCACAGCCTAAAAGAAATTAAGTTCAAAACACTATCTGAACATTTTTATTAAATTCTCTCAAATACCAAATCTTGAAATAACAAGGTATCATAAATTGATATGACAGAACTGTTAGGTCAGAGGAACTAAAACAATGGGATGGAGATTAGAATTGATGAAATTGTAAGCCCGACCAATAAAAATGCAGTGCCCTATTCGAGATACTTTGTTGTTTCAACATCATAATATCTAGTATTATTTTGTTCAGGTAACTTACATAGGAAATTGGGCAATAAACAAAATGAGATCATTTGCATAAAGACTACAAGGCCTATGATACACGAAACATCCAAACCACAAAAAGGTACGGCTTCAAATTCCTGTGTGGCCAAACAATTCCAAGCTTGGCCCATCTACAACCAAATGGTATGAATATACGCACTTCAGGCTCACACCCTCAGCTAAGGAACCAGATCATCTACATGCAAGGGGCATGGTAATTGTGACAAGCCCAGTGGCATCGGCTCTCTAATAGTCATCCAAGCAGGGTGCTGCTCAGCTGATTACTTCAAACAAAAGAAGCTTCCTTTTTCCTGATCTGACTTTTTCATGTGAAAATAGCTGCAGGCAACCAAGTTTACTGAAAAAAGACAACTGATTCAAAATCTCAAATCTTCATTGGCTTTATTTTCCTCCTTGGTTCGAAGTAGAAGTGCTCTAGTTCTTCATCACGCCTACATACCCTGCACCGTTTTGACATTGACGAAATTCGAATTACTAATGATGCTGCTTGGTACATCATGGTTGCCGTGTTCTTACACGGTACACAGTCTGGTTCCCTCAGCTAACTATCAGAGATGGGGAATCCTTTGGAGCAACTAGACGGACGAAACTAGAAAACCCCCAGAAATGACAATTTAGGTAAGGATTAGGGATGGGGGTGGAGCCTCTTACAGTTACTGGTATCCACGCATCACCCTTTATTTTGGTTGAGAATAACATCTCCCCTCGTTGAAAAAGTTAAAATTACTGCAGAAGCATTTCCCCACCAAAACTGAATGTCCCGTCTATTTTTCTGAACGGGAGTTCCATGGATACATATTGGGCAATGGGCACCCATCACCATCCCTGATAAAAATGCCACCTCAATCTGAATCATATCAAAGTACTCCGACATGATTCAGGTAGGAAACTCCAGGTAACCATTAATCAAGATCTGATCTTTTCGTGATCAGCCCTGCAATACGAATCACCGATAAGCTACCTGAAGAATAGCGTAAGAACTAAACCACTCGATCCCCGGATCCCATTGAATCAATAAAATTTGTGATACCTAAGAAAATCTCTTATCTCACCAACCAAGATCGATTTGTTTTTCGCCACAAAAAAAAATATAGTATGCTGACAAACCAACCAAAAGAAGATAGAATCGCTAGACCCTCTCCGAGTACTGACAAGGTATGCAGGGTCCGGATGGAGTCTCCCGAGGCCGTCGATGAGGCCGCCGCCGCTGCGGTGATCGCCGGAGGAATCCAGCATAGTGCGGCCACGGCAACTAGGAGAAGAAGCAGAAGCCGCCACCGCCAAGAGGTCCGGAATACTATTATCTCCAGGACGTCATTATTCCGCACACACTCTTCTTACGCGGCCACGTATCCCTCGCAACATTTGCATTTCTGTATATTCCATATAACATGGCAATTTGGATTGCAATTCTACACAATTTGACTTTCAGTATCCGTCGCAATATATGCATTTTTGCTATACTTAGTTATTGAACATATTGCTTTTTAGTAGGCAAAGATTCTATTCCATATAACATGGCAGTCTGCATTGCAATTCTACAAAATTTGACTTTCAGTATCTGTCGCAACATATGCATTTTTGCTATACTTAGCTATTGGACATGTTGCTTTTTAGTAGGCAAACATTCTATTCTATATAATTCAAAACTGTGATAAATATCAAAGAAAGTATAGTTTGCATTTATCTTCTTTTCTTTTTTCCTGAAATCTTGTATATCACACTGTGCCATGTAATTAGGACACAACAGATAAAATCTCTATGAATCTCAACGTGCAATTTGTGGCATTGTTTAATTTGCCGGTTAACATAATGGACTTTCTAGACCGTTACATTTTAAAGGTTGCTTCATTGTGGCATGAGGTTGATCTACTTTATGGTGGGTCTCTACATGCAATGCCTTAATATAGTTCTACATCACGATCCATCCCTTTTTTTATAACAAAAGTTGTGTACCATGATCTCCATTAGCTAAAAACAAACGATCAAATTTCCTCATTTAACAGCTCATCTGAAATTACTTTGTTTGGAATATCTGGTTAGAGAAAGGTGACTTGTACATGTGGGGAAATGCAAGAGACTGCCAGTTAGGGGACCCTGATCTACCCGAAGTTCAGCCACTACCAGTTAAAGTGAACTTCCTCAGAGACAGTGATGAAGATTTGGGCCCTCCTCACGTCCCTCTGTTGCAATTGGGGCCTCTAATATCGTGTGCTTCGTCTCCACGCAACAAACTGAGGGCCCCTTTGGTCAGCTGCTGATTCTGCGGTAAAGACACTCATGTTTCGACATTCTAAGTTTATTCTGGAGAAGACCATACTCTTTTCTAGCTTGATTCTGCTGGCCATATTGTTAATGGAAACTGGATAGTCCTGCCCGGTTCAAATTTGACATGATCAAACAATAAAAGCCCCGTGCTGTTCGACCATGAAAGGCCATGTCATTGGGCTGAGCTCCTGCTAAACACAATTAAAGTAGATTGAAAAAGCTCTTCATTGGTTAGAGGTGCTTCTTGGCTTTCTATATACAGCACTGACACGAGGGATGAAACTGCGTCGAGCGCGAATGTACTCTTCTGAATAAACATTTGTAGAGGCTCTGTTGTTGAAACGAACTAAATTTCGTAGCACCCTGGTTATATTGGATCATTCAATCTTACATGATGTCTTATTCTGAATTGCTGTTCAGAAAATCAACCGCTATCATTCCTTGCATCTTGTTTTTATCTTAGAAAAAATATTGTTATTGCCGAATCATAAAATATTCAAAATATATTTTTGTCGAAGCAGAGCAACCCTCCCGAGAACTGTTCATGTGTTCCCGGTGGTATATTTTGATCTTATTTCATTGTAAAATCGACCAGAAAAAAAATTGCAAGTCAAATTTTTAACTGTTCGAGCTAATTTTGCTGAAATCATCACAGGAACATAAGCCTATGCCATCCTGGAAATTAAAACGGGTTCTGTTTCTTTCTACCCGTCAATTTTTCTATGCAGGATGAAAACAAAAAAAAAAAAAAAAGGAAAAATGGTGTTTTTGTAACTTGGGCTTAGTGTGCTTGGCTGAATGTGAAGGTGGATGGGACAGTTTCATACAAATTATCAGATAATAAGGTCATCAACTATATTGTTTGGTTGGATTGATCTCCTATATGATGGAGGGTTAAAGTTGTACAAATAGCATATGATCCACCTCTTACCTCTATGCATCTTAGGAATACGATCACCCTTTGGTTTGCTGCACATGAGCTGGCCTGGTTCTCGGGATGCAGATTGCCTTGATTGGTTGTTCGGATGCGACGTTAGACGAAAACTGCGAAAACCGAAAAAAAACGATCAAAAATTGCTTTAAATTGAAAATTTAAAATTTGAATAAATTGCTATAGTAAACCGGCCGGTTTGGTAGCCAAGCGATTTCACCGGTTTCATCAATTTGAAATCCACCAGTTTCACCAGTTAGCCTATTTTATGGGTTTATCGACCGGTTTTACCGGTTTTCGGTATTCCGAATTTTTTTAAATTTTTAAATTTTTTTAAAATTTTAAAATAAAAACCGATCATTTGATAAAACCAAATCGAACCAGTTTTATCGAAAATCACGAAAATCGACCCATTTTGAGCAATTTTGTAATCGCCGCCTGGCCCATGGTATCCCATGCGAGTCTAACTACCTAGATATGAAAAGTAAACCTATATGTTCAGTCTGACTAGTGCGATACGTGAGGGAGCAGGTGGCAAGTAGAAAACTTGGCCTCGGCCTGTGTGCTGTGCACCTAACCAATCAAATGCTCCAACCATACTGCATGCAGTGGTCTAAACAAATAAACTTATCCATGTTGCAATCTTGTAGCCTATCTTTATATATTAAACAGCATATGTTCTCTTAACTCTCGTGCGCTATATCATTTTAAAAAATATTAACCGTTAAATTAAAATTTAATAGTGGATATTAAAAAAAAAATATTAAAAAAAAATTTCCTCGATCAACGTAAGAGCGTGCTTCTACTCAACGAAAGCAGACATAAACAGCCGTACCATCGCAATATATTAAAGCGCAAGCATTCTTTGATAACTTGTTACATCATATCACCTTAAAAAATATTAACCCTCCGATTAAAATATAATGATAAATATTAGAAAGAAGAAAAAAAAATAGATATTAGAAAGAAGAAAAAAAAAATTTCTCGATCAAAGTAGAAGTGTGCTTTTACTCGGCGAGAGTAGGCATAAACGATCGTGTCGATATAAGAGAAGTTCTTATAAATTTATTCTACTTTTATATCAAGTATATGCTATAATTAAGTACCTTTATATGTTATAAAAATATATATTTAAATACTTTAAATTATTTTATCTCATAAAAATGCTCTTTGATTACAATGAGAACTAAGATTCCATCTTTTTCTCGTTTACAACTTCGGTCTTAAAAAAATAGTAGCTTTGGACACAATGTTTTGTCAATATAAATTAGAAATAATTTTAAATTTATTAAGTTACAAAATTAGAAATAATTTGCTTTAAAAATATTTTTTTAAAAGTGTACCGATACTATTTTTTATTAAATATTTTATAGATAACAAGAGTCATACTTATGTTTTGAAGATCATGTCGATAACTTTTTTTTGAAACCGGAGCATATGTTTATGAAACTTTGTCATCTATATCAAAGCAACTATACTTTTATTTGTTAAATAATAAATTTAAAATATACTGTTTCAACTAAAGATATATAACAAAAATATATAAAAAAAATATAATAATTGCTAAGCAGATTTTCTGGTTTCAGCCAAAGTTGGATGGTAGATACGAGCCAGGCTCTCCTAAGCAATGAACCAATCGCACCCTATACGACCTAGGCACTGCATCCGCCACGGAACGTAGGTGAGGGTTACTTTTTTGCTGAATATTGCATTTACTGAACCATATAGTATCATCAGATTTGATCCACATATAATTATCAGGCTGCGATAATTAGAAACAAATATCAATTTCATCCATCTAAATAATTGTCACACATGATTAGCAATGACATAAAACTAAACAGAAAACACATCAGTGCTAACATGCGCACCTGAATGCAATTCGAACACCCAACGGCCTTCTCAACCTCGCGTCGTCACGGGGGAGCTATCGTTGGATCATGTATCAGAATTGCTCGCTTCATGACGCAGCGTGGATGAGTTTGTCTTCCGAAGATCAACTCATTCCACATCTAGTAACGTGACTGAGATCCTCAACAGTAGACTGTCGAGACCATCATCGCTGTGCGTGGGTCGATAGGAATATAAGACACACGACAGCGATAATCTCAATTTCTTTGTAACATTCATTCTCCCGACTCCCAACCAAACACGATCAAAATACGGATATCCATCCTATTCCAACCAAAGTTTTAAAAACTACTGCAGCGCTGATTTTTGAACCTGTGAAAAATTAATTAGGTAGCTGATTTTGCTAACTTACAAACTGATTATTCGATGTAATCAAAACAGTTTCATCGATTTTCACAAAACTGACCGTTTTTCATCGGTTTTTAAACCTGATTCCAACCAAACGCTTCCAGAATACGCGGAGGAATCAGAAAAACAGAGGGCAGAATGGGTGGACGTCGCTGAACGCTTTCCCCGCCTTTGTCCGCGTTCTCACGTCGGCTTGCACCGCCGCCGCCCATCCACCAGCAGAGTCTAGGGGCAAGGGGTCGATAGATTCTTCGTTGATTCGCTTCGGCATCTCGACGGCTCCCAGCCAGCCTCTCAGGTATTCCACCATTCTTTCCTTCAGCTCCCCAATGTTCCTCTTGTTATCTGTCGGGTTGCTTCCGTTTGGGTTCACGTTCTGCGATTCTATTCTTCGAGCGAACGGATCCTTTTCTTCTCAAAGACAAAGTTGGTCAGTATTAAGGAAACATGTTGATTAATTCCCAATTCACTGTGGAAGGCATTTTTTTTGGGGATTACTTAACAAATCCCAGTAATTTAGCCTTTTGATTCGAACATTTGTGCTGAGGCTTATTGCCCTCCAGATTTAGTGTCCCTTTTCGCTATGCTTTTGCTGTATCCCAAACTAGTGGTTAGTGTACTGTGTTCTTCTGAAGCACAGTCTGAGATTGCAGTCTAATGCGTGGCTTGTCTGTCTCAGCACCCATTATTTGAGACGCGGAGGTGTTCCTCGCTACCTGCCGCTGTAATGCTCGCAAGCTCTCAGGGTCAGATTGCACATCTGCCCAGGTGGAAATCCTCGGGAGGCAGTCACCTAGCACGCATCTCCACCGGTGCCCCTTGCTTCCTTGCAGTCCGGCAGCGACGGCGTGAATTCAGTTTGGTTCACAGAGCCTCCTTCAGTTTCCAGCACCGCCAGTCCTCAAGAGTTGCTGCAGGTTAGCAAGATAAGTTTGTATCTGTTGATATCTATCAACCTAGTTGACTGAACTGTTCTATGTTTTAGGTACCATTATGGCTGAAAGGGAGTTGATTGGCAAAGATAAACTTGTGCTTAGAGGTTTGCAATTCCATGGTTTCCATGGAGTGAAACAAGAGGAGAAGAACCTCGGCCAAAACTTTGTCGTACATGTCGACGCATGGATGGATTTGAGTACTGCTGGTGAGACCGACAATATATCTGATACAGTTAGCTACACGGATATTTACAGGTACATTATTCATGTATTTGTGATCAATAAACATAAAACATAGATTTTTTTCTCCCCTGTATTTTGTTGTCCAATGGATTTTTGCGTAGCTTATACATTCATATCAGCAATGTTCTGACTTGTCCTTGCTCTGCAGGATTATCAAGGATGTGGTCGAAGGCCCATCAAAAAATCTTCTGGAGTCTGTGGCTCACCGGATTGCAAGTGCCACGTTGCTTACATTTCCTCAAATATCCGCTGTCCGAGTGGAAGTTGGAAAGCCTCATGTTGCTGTACAAGGAACAGTCGATTATTTAGGTGTTGAAATATTGAGGTATAGGAAGGATATTGGAGGAAATTCGTCTGGAACTTCACTAACCTAGTGACATGCCAATTTTGAGCATCAGCAGCAGGATGCCCAATATCAGTACATTGTGTTGCTTGACTGCTCAGTGTCACGAAAAAGTCACATATCTGCAGTTGACTACCACAACAATTTGTAGCAAATATTTTTCCTCAAAAGTTTTTTTATTTTGTTTAACTTCATCAAGTTATGCTGGGTTGTTAGACAACACAAGTTATTTTTCTTTGGCTGAACCTTTGGCATTGGTGAAATTGGAAATTTTATCATGTTGATATTTCACACCATCCACCTTTGTGCTCGGTGTCTGATCTATACTGTAAATTTTGTATCATTTTTATGCGTAACCTGGGTCCTTTTTTTTTTTGTTGAGAAAACTGGAAATGCCGTGTGGGCCCCCAAAAGTGAGCTCATTTTTCTTTACTCAGTTGTAGATAAGTACATTTAAAAATAGTAATATTTTTGTGGATACAAATACATAGAGTGAGTTAACATCCCAGGACGATGTAAAACACCAAAATATTAAAAAAGGGGAGAAAATGTTGTGGACAAGGTGGGTTAGGTGATCCTTGCCTTTCTTGTTTCTCTGACGCACTGATGTGGACAGGTTGGCTCTCTATCTTTTTAGTTCTTTGCTTCGTCTCCACTCCTAATTCTCCTTCATGCTTTCCCCCTTTTGTACTCTCCTGGTGAAGCTTTCCTGGAACTAGTACCTGACATATAGGGCATTAAGCCTTTCCAACTGTTCTCCTGCATTTCTTGAGGCAGCTACAGGATTGGCGCCTTCAGAAAGGCACTTTCTTCTCCGGGGACAGCAATGCCTCTGGCTCCAGCTGATGGTGGTGCTGCCAGACCAAGCCCTAGTGTGGATGACTCAGCAGCAACCTCAAAGAAGCACAACAAGCCTCAGTGTAATCTCTTCGCATATAAAGAATAATTGTATTCTTTCTCCTATCTGAATTTTTCTTATCAGCATCAACCGCCGTTACATGATTTTACAAATATTGCTGCTCTTTTGTGTACTTCGGAACTTGAGTTTTTTTTTCTTTTCTTTTTTTTTCCCCGACTGAGCTTGGGCTGTTCTATGCAGACTATGTCGATAATTAGTAATATGTGCATTATATATAACTGTGCTTGTGCTTTTGATTCTTTTTCTCAAAAGGCTTGTAGATTTGAAGTTAAAATGTTTAGGGCAATATTGCTTGGGTTAGGACTTGATGGCCTGAGATTTTGGTTCCCTTGTAATATACTATAAAAACCTGCATTTTTATTTTTATTTGTTGTTGCCAATTTTCTCCTTTATGACCTGCTTCAAACTGTAAACTTAACTCCATCTTCCCAAATTAAAAAAAATCAACGTATAAAGCTAGTAGTAGCCTAAAGTATGGGATTCTGCGGTAGTTATCTATATGGTTCCAATTTGGAACAAATACTAACCGGCATATATTCTTTTTTATTATTATTAAAGATCATCCATTTACTCAGCAAGAGCTTCGAGCATGCAAGCCTATACTCACGCCCCAGATGGTGAGCTCAATCATTTGTCGATACCTCATTATTTTCCTTCTATTTTTTCCTTCCGCCCAACTTGAGTATAGCTTACAAGTTCCATATCAGATTATTATATATAACTTTGCACAATCAGGTTGTTCCTGTCCTTGCGTTTGTGGGCTTAATCTTCATTCCTATAGGGCTTGCTTGCATTGCAGCATCCAATAAGGTATATTTTACTTGTGATCACATCATATATAAATGATTGCTTGAAATGTGTGATCATTCATAGTTTGAACCTCAATTATGGAATCACTATATCTGCTTTCAAATAGGTTGTTGAAGTGGTTTATCAATACGAAACTTTATGTGTACCAGAAAGAATGTTTGACAACAAAGTTGCTTATATCCAAGATTCTTCAATAGATAAGACCTGCACAATATTTCTTAAGGTAACATTTCTCATCTGGAAATAAAGGGGTCCTTTGGATTGCGGTATTTTTTCTTGAATCCTGTGTTTTTCCTATGAAATTGAACTTATTCCTATGAAATTCCTGTGAGATTCCTGTGAAATTCATGCATTCCAAAGGAGTCCAAAGAGTTACTGCCGTGCAGCATTTTCTGTGCTTAGGTGTGAAAGCTTTGAAAAGATGAGGTTTCTCTTTGCTCTTGTAGGTTCCCAAGGATATGAAGATGCCAATTTACATATATTATCAGCTTGATAAGTTTTACCAGAACCATAGAAGGTAGAAATGTGGCTGCTATTTTTAGTGATCGATTTGTGTAGAAAAACTATTCTGAACTGAATAATACATACGAAACAACAGATATGTGCAGAGCCGTAGTGATACGCAGCTGAGGAATCCCAAGAAGATTAACGACACGAGATCTTGCAAACCTGAAGCTACTGTGAATGGAAACCCCATCGTCCCCTGTGGACTCGTAGCTTGGAGCCTCTTCAATGACACATACAGCTTCACCCGGGGAAATGAGTCGTTGATGGTGAACAAGCAAGGGATTTCATGGAGGAGTGAAAGGGAGCATGATTTTGGTAAGCATGTGTATCCGAGGAGCTTTCAAAATGGGAGTCTCATTGGTGGGGGAAGGCTTGACGCGAGCAAACCTGTAAGTCTGCTTACTGTAACCAATGAATTTTCCTGAGTTTCAGCCTTTCAAGGCTAAAATTATCAAAACAATTTGTGATATTAAATTTGTGTTGCACTTGCACCTTGAACAGCTGAATGAGCAGGAAGATCTGATGGTCTGGATGCGGACTGCAGCACTGCCAACTTTCCGGAAGCTGTATGGAAGGATCGAGACTGACCTCCATGCCGACGACCTGATAACTGTAAGGATGCAGAACAACTACAACTCGTACAGCTACGGGGGGACGAAGACGCTGGTGCTGTCCACCGCCGGCGTCCTGGGCGGGAAGAACAACTTCATCGGCCGCGCGTACGTGATGGTCGGCATGGCCTGCCTCCTGCTGGCGCTGCTTCTCACGCTGCTCTGCATTGTCTTCCCAATGTGAGTTTTTTTTTCACACGAAATGGTCGGAACAGTGGAGTCACAGGATGTTAACTAAACACGGTGTTTGTTCTTGGTGTTTCTTGCAGGAAAGAGGAGCACCTTGCTCTGCGGTACCCTACATCCCGGCTTCCAAGATGATGACCATTCTTTCCAGATCTAATCGTAGATTTGCTTGCGGGAATGCGAACGAGTTGTATTCAAATCGTTATGATTGGTAATTAATCTGTGGTGCCGTTTGGCTAAAGGTGGGTTTGAAAAGTGGTTTAAGAAAAGGAAAGGAAGAGGAGATCCGGACTCTTCATTCCTCCATTTTATTCAATCTCAATCTTCTATTTGTTTCTCAATCTCAAACCTATCTCTCATTTCTCAATTACCAAACGCCACCTGTATATATACCCAAAAGATTGATTAGCTAGAGCATTGCAAGTCATCTTGTGCAGATGTTCAGTCCTAGTATGGTGGTTGTTCAGAATTCAGGCATACACCTGTTTTGCTATCCACTAAACTTTTTTTTGTTCATTTTGTTCTCACAATTTTGTCATTTGACTTAATTTACATCCTACTATAATTTGTATTTTTCTCTCTCCATATATAAACTTAATCTTAAGCTAAAATATTACAAGATGACAGAGAACATTATAATATATGTTATAAAAATGCATCATATTTTTTTATCATTATTTTTATATAGTTTTGTATTCTAAGTAATTAATTTACTATTAAATGTCACTACTTATGAAAATAAATACAAAAAATTTATGATGTATTTTTTTAACATGTGTTATGATATGTTCTATCATCTTATAAAATTTCAGCTTAAAATGACATTTATACATAGAGAAATAAAAAAAGACAAATTTTACTAAGGGTAAATTGAAGCTAAATGGTAAAGTTGTGAGAACAAAATAAAAAAAAATAGTTTAGAGGGTTATTTAGACTTTGATATACTTGTTGAGAGTAGTAATTTGAACTTTATTTTTTTTTTTTTGAGAAAGAAGAGCAGTAGCAATGTTATGTAAAGAAGGGAAACAGCGCAAAAATCTGTCTTGGCTTCTTTTCATTACCCGCAGCATTGAAATGGATATGTGGGACGGGTACCGGTGTCACCAACTCTTGACAACGACGGGCTGAAAGCCGGTGGTTGTAATCGTCCTTGGTCAGAAATCACAGTATCAATGATCCAGACACGAAATATGTCCTGAATGAGTACATCTGCTTTGATTTGCTTTGTTTGTAGAAAAAAGATGGCCATCTGCATTCATAAAAGACAAAGAAGCAGGTTTCACGCAACTCTACGCTACTCCCTCCATTCAAATAGAAATTTATTTTTAAGTTTTATTGACTACATTTTTACTAATAATATGTATAAAATTGGTTAAATGTAAAAAACCTAGTATTTATACTTTTAAATTCAGCAAAAGAAATACTTTTATAATACTATATATTATTAAAATTAATTAAATTTATCAAAATTATTGATCAAAGTCGTAGTCAACAAAATCTAGAAATAAATTTATATTGGATGAAGGAAGTACCATGATAGTATAATAGTCCTGGAGTGGTAGAAGAGATCCAAACCCTTGTTTGCATTTACCCATTGAGTTTATGTACTACCTGGGTTCTTAAATTTTTTTTACACTTTTGACTCTTAAATGATATGTTTCACTCTCCATCTTATTTAAAAAATTGTGAAAATATTATTTATTTTGTTACGATTAGTTTTATCACA